>CABHPH010152710.1:19555-53727 GCA_902168325.1 Peromyscus nudipes
TTTCTAATTTCAAACAGAACCTAGAAGCCGGAGCTCTGTACTGGCTGTATCACCTTTCCATTGAAAGAAGTAAAACAGGTTCTGCAGTAAGCAAATGCAATTAGATTCCATTGTTACAAATTGCTGTTTGTGGACACTGTCTCTTTGTAGAAAGTGTATACTTTGGGATCAGTATTATCACTCAGCAACATTGTAGGTTTTAATGTAGGACTTCAGCAAAGAGAGAACTGACCTGAAGAAATCCTGCTTTATGAAGTAGCTAGAATGGGTGTGCTCCATGGCTTCATATTCATCGATTAGTATGGAATTGGAATACTTTCCCTGAAGCAGGATAGAAACAGAAGGATGCTCTTCCTGTACTGTGACTGACAACCAACTTTAATCAACCTTTCCCTCAGCCAGTGAATTTACAGAACCATCAATGTACAAATAATTTACTTGCAAACAGCACACAAATAATGTGGCCTCCAGCAGAACATTATGCACTTTCCACGAAAATGACTTTACCAAGCAACACTCTACCATTGTTTGGTGGTTTTTTTTTCCCCTAACTAATTCATAGTTTTCATTCTTTCATGAAAGAAAGAACGGTGAGTAAAGTAGAGGTGATATTTGTTTCTAGAGTTTCCACAGAAAATGTCTGTTTGTTATTTATTGCAATAGAAAATAATCAAATAAAATTTACAAAAGTGATGAGATACCAGATGAGTTTCCCCAGTAAAAAAATAATAGTGCTTTATCCTTATGATGTGTGTGTGTGTGTTCTCTCTCTCTCTCTCTCTCTCTCTCTCTCTCTGTTAAGGTGGGGTGTTTTCCTCAGTTACCCTCCACTATAGTCTTTTCAGACGGTCTCTTCCTGAACCTGGAGCTCAACAACTAGGCTGGCTGACCAGTGAGCTCTGGGGATCTAGATAACTCTGCCCCCTAATGCTGAAGTTACAGGCATATGCTTCCATGCCTGACTTTAATATAGGAACTGGAAGTATGAACTCCAGCCCTCAGCCCTTCCTGGACTCACTTTGTCTCCGGAGCCATTTCCTTAGTCCCTCACCCTCTTTTGATACAATTTATTCTTTTCTTTCACCAAAAGTCTATTGAAATATCATTTTGGGCTCTAGTTTAGTCTTACACATGAGAGATAGCCAAGATTTCCTCCACTATTTATTCAACTCTGAATATTTTTTTCATTAATCTCCCACTTTTCCTATTTATGGTGACTAAAAATAACCATTTTTACATATGAGAAATAAAAATAAGGCAATTTGGCCTTCATCAGTGCACTTTAACTCTTCATTTTCTTTTGAACTGTTTAAAACAACTAAAAATCAGCAACTTGCTTATAATGTATAAGAAAGAGGGTAACTACTTAAGAGTGGGAAGACATGGTATTATTCATAGTCATTCAAATATGTCTTACATGCAAAAATGGTTCAAATGTTGTTGGCTACAAAGACATAGTTAGCTAACACATATTTTTTAAACAGTTAATGAAAATAAGTTCTAAAACCATCTTCCTTAATGTTTGCAGAATTGACATTAAAATATTTAATCCTTAAAGGATTCCTTTGATATACCAAGTTGTTTTTTCTTCTGAATGTTTTGGCAGAAATATTATATCCAGCTGCCAGGAGGATATCTCTCACACTATTTTGGTTCATTCCTGTCTATTTTATTATAATGATAACAGTAGAGAAAATATATAATATTAACATCAGAAATCACAAACTATCAGAACCTTTGAAATATTACTGTACCAACCAATCCTAAAATTCGATGGAGTACTGATTTATTTTTTAAGGAATCTATTTATTCATACTGAAACAAAATGCTCAAGAATAAAATACAAGGCATAAGAATACAGGTTGAATACATTTGTAAAGTTTGTTATCACATATGGAAATCAAAGAAATCGAAGATCAGACTATTAACAGTCAAGCATAATGCTCTTCTAGCAATCTTTAATTGTGTGGGAGAATTTCCTGTTTCCCAAATTATTTGATGACATCTTCTGAAGTTCATTTTAATGCCTGTGCATAAATATTGATTTACTGCCTTCGAAATGGCCTTTAAATGATACAACCAGACAGAGGTAAGTGACAGGCATGGTAATATATGGACAGAGAGGAAGATGATGAGTCTAAAAGATATTATGAGCAGAGGTGATGCTAAACCAATGCTCCCAAGGTGCCCCATTACTATTTGAGCCACAAACTGTGACTTGCCTCAAGTTGAAGTTCTCTTGAACTGAGTCTGTAGCAAGTGAGGGTACACCCTGGAGCTTGGACTGACAAGTAAAGAAAGAAAGAGGAAGGAATAAGGGAGGAAGGAGGGAGAGGAGGTGAAAGGGAGAGAGAGAGAGAGAGAGACAGAGACAGAGACAGAGAGACAGAGAGAGACACAGAGAGACACAGACAGAGACACAGAGACAGAGACAGACAGAGAGACAGAGAGAGACAGAGAGAGAGAGACAGAGAGAGATTGCAGGAAGGGAGAGACAGATGAAAGGGAATAAAAAGTTCTGTTAGAAAATCCATAGATAAGAGGAAAGCAGAAACCATGAACAAGAACCAGGGCACAACAATGGGCATTTGGATCCTTGGCTTCATCCTGACCTTGGAACCAAGTCTAGCATATTTTTCATCAGAGGACACCAGTGTCTGTGACAAAATGCAGCAATCGTCAGCTGTTTAACACTCCAGAAAAACTCTTTCGAACTGAGGTGTAAGCCTTCTGTAATTAGGCCAGCTTTTGTTAGAGAGGTAAAAAAGAAACCATGGTCAAAGTAAATACACACTTCTGCCCATCTGTCTGTCTTTCACTTGTCCTGCCTGCTGTCTTCCCTGTACTTTCTTCTGGTTAAATACTTTTTCATTCACATTTCATCTCATAGAAAGATCACAGTGACTACTACACCATGTAGAGTACACTCTATCAATTGATGTTCCCACATAATTTTGAATATGTGCAGGAGAAATTATCAGGTCCTTATAACATGTTAAACAGAAGTCTTGAAAATTTAAAACCAGTGGTATATTGATCTACAGCTAAGAAATGTCTAGTTGAAAATTGTGAAAATTATTTTCCCCTGTACTCCAGAGCAACATTTCTAGCTATTATATTATTATTAGTCACATCAACTGTTTCTTCTTTAACATTCAAACATCTTAGAAATACTTTCACTTGGAAGTTGCTGTGCTATAATTTTAGATAGCTAATGTAAGTAATATAAATCCAGTGCCAAATACTTTCATCTCAAAATCATACTTTATCCCATTCTTTCCTTCTATGTAATGGTCTACTAGTTGCTGCACCTATCTACCCACCATTCACCTTCTCCTTTACAGACCTATCCATGTATCTGAGATACAAAGTTTCTTGACAGAATTTACCAGCAATTTTTACTATCAAAATCTCAGTTTTTCTTAGTTATTATTAAGAACTTAATTAAAAAACACATAATGATATTGTTCTCCTTTATGCATATAATGCCAAGATATTAATATGACTTATTTTCTTAATGTATACATTACAAGGAAAACTAATGTATCAGCCTAGAATCTACTAGTGAGTTAGAATTCTGTTTTTACAAAAAAATCCATGGATTTTCTTAGTTTTAAATTAATTAAAATATTTTAAAAACTTTCACAATATTTCTTGATGGGATTTTGTAGTGAATAAACATAAAACTGAAAAAAAAACACTTGAAAAGCAAATATGCTTCCATGATATTATTTGATGCTTTAATATTTTTGAAAAAGACAGTTGAATTTTGAATTATAGTAAGTCAAATAATGCTTATTGGTCTATGATTTTCATGGGGAAGATTGCCAGGCCAAGCAGCTTAACTTCCTTTAAGATATAAATATATGTACGTACGTATGTATAAACACACACATAGGTGCAATGTGTGTGTGCATATTGTATGTAACTTTAGGTAAATATACAATAATATAACAAAACCCAGTACCAGGCATTAGAAACCTCCTTTTGAATGATTTGTCATGGTAGTCCAAAAGACAATGGATATTGCCCTTGGTTGCTTCTAAGGAGTTTAGGTTAAGATCCTATTGCTAAGGACACTGCACACTTAGGACATAGGACTTGGATTATTGGAGAGGGGTCTGATCAGAGAGCCTCTTTCCTATGATCTAGTTTCCATGATTCCAGAAAGTGCTGTGCAAACTATCAACAGAGGGAAGCCATTAAACAGTATTACCCAGCTGCGACATATATGAACTATGACAACCACTAGCATGATAAGATATGTGTAAAGGTTCAAAAAGTGGTACTCACACATCTGTGACAACCAACAGCTGTCTAGTTGGCTGTACGGTTCACTCAACAGGATGGAACTTATGCAAGGTACTTGTAGAATATTATTTTAAGGTGTGTTACTTTTGTTTATGTTGCATTTGTTTAATTCTATGAATCTGTGTTACTTTGCCTGTCTAAAACACCTGATGGTCTAATAAAGAGCTGAATGGCCAATAGTGAGACAAGAGAGAGAAATAGGTGGGGCTGGAAGGCAGAGAGGATAAATAGAAGGAGAAATCTGGGAGGAGAGATCGAGAAATAGTCAGAGAAGGAGGAGGACCCAGGGGCCAGTCACTCAGCTATGCAGCAAACCACCCAGTGGAGTAAGAGTAAGATTTACAGGAGCAAGAGAGTGAGTAAAGCCCAGAGGCCAAAGAGAGACAGGGTAATTTAAATCAAGGGAAGCTGGCAAGAAACAAGCCAAGCTAAAGCTGAGAAGCTGAGCATTTATAATTAAGAATAAGCCTCCCACTGTGATTTATTTGGGAGCTGGGTGGTGCCCTCCCCTCAAGGAGTAAAGAGCAAAACCACCAACAACAGGTACTCTAAACCTAGCAAGTCTCCTAGGGCTAATGATGTCATAAACCTTAGAAAATAATCTACTACAACCATGTTGCTTGACTAGCATAATTCCTTGCTACAATCTAAATTTTATCTTTATGCCGATAGATAAGTATAGCTCCAATCCCTTATCAAAGAAGCCTCTTTTACAGCAAATGGAGACAACAGAAAACCACAAAAGGACACAATACAGAGATCAACAAGTCCCAGGAAAGTCTAGCCCCAGTGGATACATTCATATCATAGTTCCTGCATCTCTGGCTCAGGAACTTCATGGAAGAGAGGGTAGAATGATTGCAAAAGCCAGGATCCCAGGAAGTCTGCTGTGAAAGCCATCTCTCCTAGAAATGGCTGCATAAACAAGACCCAAAGAATGACAATATCAGTGGAAATGTTCATGTCAAAGGAGAAAATTTTTGTGGGTTCCCACCCTTAGACAAAGAACTATAGTCAACTATTGACTTCTGGGAGGAGAATTAGTCTCTCCTGGTATGAGACCCCAAATTTGTTGTCTAATGCAGAGTGGTCAGCTCTGAAACCATATACACACAAACAACAAAAACAGACTTAACAGATTCTGTTTATCTATAAAAACAGACTTAACAGATTCTGTTTATCTATCTGTCCACCTATATCCACCTATCTATCTATCTATCTATCTATCTATCTATCTATCTATCTATCTATCTATCTATCTATCTATCTATCTAATCTATCATCTATCTAGTATCTATCTGTCTATCTACCTATTGGACACACACATATATATGTATGTAACCATAATAATCAAAGAAAAAGAGGTTATCAATTCAGAGTTGGGGGCCATGGGACAGATACTAGGGAGAGTAGCTACAAGGGGATGGAGGGAGGAAAGGGAGGGGGAAAGTGATTTAATTCTATTTCAATAAAAAAAACCAAAATAATCATTATTAGTAAAAAGTATTTTTTTGTGTGTATGTGTGTGTGACGTTTGTCTGAGGACACCCAACTGAAAATCTCTGAGGGAGCCTCATTTATAGCCAGGTGTCTTTGATTCACCTAAAGAAATACGTAGTATCAAGAAGGGTGAAATTAACTGCCCAGTTTGCCCATGACGGCTATCTGAATAGTGCTTCCATCTGGAAACCCAAAACCATACAACTAAACCTGTTTCAACAAAGACAGAAATAGGTATCCTTTTACTGTGTTAAAATTTAGGCCACCATTTCTAAAACACATAGCTGTGATATATATAGTGGGTATAATTTAAATAAAACATGATAATGTTTCAACATCAAGAATTGATTGTATCACTTTTATAAAAATGATGTAAGAAAAAGAAAGCAATAGAGTACATTTAAAAGCTGATTCAGTATGATGTTTCTCACTATTGATTTTAGAGAACAGGGATTTGCTTGAATCATCATTATCAACACTACCACATGTTCTACAACATATACCTTATATACTTTAAGTCTTTGAC
The DNA here is from genome assembly GCA_902168325.1 of Peromyscus nudipes. Taxonomy (NCBI): domain Eukaryota; kingdom Metazoa; phylum Chordata; class Mammalia; order Rodentia; family Cricetidae; genus Peromyscus; species Peromyscus nudipes. The sequence continues at coordinate 25,893 of CABHPH010152710.1, forward strand.
TTGCTCTATGCTATACACCTGGATCCATATTAACAGTGATTTTTTCACACATGATTTTCAAACTTTGCATGCCCATGCTCAATTTTGTTATATAAATTTTGCAATAAAAGGCAAACATTGTAGCTTTGCAGTACAGTTTCATTTGTATCTTTCATTGCAATTAATGTGAGAGATATTATTTTAACCAAAACCGTCCTCGAAATACTTTCCCCCTTGTTATCTAGTGTTTATCAGGTAGCCAATATCTTACAGTGTTTATCAGATAGCCATTGGGCTGCTAAATTCTATTTTGAAAGAAATCTTTCTAGAAGTTATTACACAAGTTAATTAAAAAGAATGGAATAAGAAGAATGTTTAACAACAATTTGCCTATAAGCATGTTTAGCTTAATTTGCTCATGGATAGTGCTGCTGTGGATCTAGATAGACATTAACTCAGACTCTTACAATGCTTCTAATGGAGAGTTAATAGCCATCAACTGCCCATAGACTTCAAGGCATGTCCTAATGCCTAGACATGTCTTCAATACTAATAAGCTTGGTACTCATAAGACTAAGTGAGAACATAAGTGCAGGTAGAAGAGATCATGCCCAGTCACAAGGGCATGGGCTCAAGCCTGCCTCTGTTATCCTTCACCTTGGAGATCCAGGGGAAACACACACCATCATAGAAACTGAACTTCTATGCTTGTGAAATGACAGTAGAAACACATAACCAGCAGAGCTGAACGCTTCGTGATGCTTTATCAAGGTAGAGTTTATTGTGGGAAGATAGGGAAGGAATGTAAGTAGGAAAGCTATGTATTTACAGATGGCATATACAATTACAAGATGATGTTTATAACAAATGGCAACATAAAAGGATAATGTAATTGCTTTATTTCTTATAATGTACAGTGATAAAATTCTTTACTACACAATCATTGAACTTGATTTTTACTTCATCCTTTAGTAATTACTTTGTTATAAATAGAAATGCATACAGTATACTAAAAAAGAGATAGATCCTACAAAATTGATTTCTAAATAAAATACTTATTTCAGCATGATGTTATGTATTTTGATTTCATTTATGTTTATCTAATCTTTTATTATAGGGGTATCAGTAATCTGCCTTGATCATATGTATTTATATACTCATTTTTATATTTGTGTGCATATAATATGGAATGTAGTATTTATGATAATTTGGATTTTAAGTCCAGAAAATAATACCTTTGAAAGTAGTTAAAGTTGTGGAGAAAACTGGAAGTTGTATTTTTGACTATACTAATGGGTTTATTTTAAAAAGGAAAAATAAAGTAATGCTTGTTTAGCCCATACAAGATATAGAATGCTGTTATTACTTTCTAATTTTTCCATGGTTTTTCCATCAGGGCAAAGCTCTTCCATTATAAACCCTGCTTGAGGGTTTCAGTGGATCTCTAGATGCAATACCTGAGGATGCTTAGAAGAGATGCCTTCATTTGAAATCTGGGTGTCCCTTGGTAGCTGTGAGGTGGGGGCAGTAATAGCTGGCTCACTTTGTGGTTCAAGACTAAGCATGAAACATAAAAATACAGTGACTGGCTCATCAATGTAAACTCATTGTTCTCGCTTGTCAGGGACTCTTAAGAAGAAGAAGAAAGCTTGGGCCAGCTGTTTCTGTGGTTTTTCCCACCATGATTTTGATCTCCCCTTGCTCTTGTAATCCTTCCTCCCTCTCTTCAACTAAACTCCAGGATCTTGGCCAAGTGCTTGGCTGTGAGTCTCTGCATCTGCTTCCATCAGTCACTGGATGTAGGTTCTATGGTGACAATCAGGGTAGACACCAATCTGAATGCAGGGGAAGGCTAGTTCAAGCACCCTCTCCACCATTGCTAGGAGTCTTAGCTGGGGACAATCTTGTGAGTTCCTGGGGTTTTTCCTAGCTCCAGATTTCTCCCCATCCCCATAATGGACTTATCCTGGGTACGTTAACTGGCTTTTCAGACCCCAGTCCCTATGGTACGATGCCTTACTCAGCCTTGATGCAGAGGGGAGGGGCTACGTCTGGCCCTAACATGGTATGACAGCCTGTGTTGACTACCCAAGGGAGGCCTTACCCTCTATGTGGAGGGGATGGGGTGGGGTGGGGATAGGTGGGGGGGAACAGGAGAAGAGGAGGGAGAGGGAACAGGGGTTGGTACATAAAAGGAAAGAAAAAATGTTAAATAAAAAATTATATTAAAAAAAGAAGGAAGCATGGTAAGATTAACACAAAGCACAGAAAGAAATCTCTTCAAACTTTACCAGTTCCAGAAACAGTGTCAGCTTACCATCTTTGGAGCGAACGTATTTTTCTTCAAAAGTATGAATACTAATGAACATGTTTTGAAAACGCGGGAATATGTTTTCCAGTGTACTTTTTGCTGTACTGATATGTACTAGTTTTAACATTATCCCCAATGTTCACACTTAATGTGGTTCTATTTTTATGTATACATGACAATATATAAAAAAATCTACACAGAACACAGAATAAACACAAAATCACACATATCCATGCATATCTACCTTCCTACTGCTGATAAGTGGAAAGGAAAACAGAAACAAGGTCCATTTTCATGATAGTGAATATTAGTTTGTATAATTATGAAAAAAGGGAAGATGAGCTCCTAAAATTGAAATACCAGGACTTAACATTCAGAAATTTTTGTATTTCAGATTTTCACACACACAAACACACACACTCTTATACATTCATTTGAGGCATTCAGCTATATATGTTCAGATGGATATTTTTCCATATCACAATTCTTCTCCGAAGCAAGCTGTGTGAGACCATTTCTACTTTGTACATCTCAAGAACACTGGGGTCTATTGTCAACATTTTATCTTAAATGAAAACAGAAAAGCAGCATGCTAAGCTGAGAGCCACGAGGAACAATTCCCTTAAGCATGTAACTAATAGGGACATAAACACTTGCACTCTTGGACAGCTGGAGTCAGTGTTTCCAGAGGATGCACTTACAATGTGTGGATTCTCATAGACAAGGTACATATAAATAGACACAGAAATATTCCCTCTCAGATAACAGGAAATACTATTTTTTTGTTAATACCTTTAAATGACAAGAATCAATTTTATACTTCAAATCTAGTCTCACAGATAATCTGAATCAAAATACCAAAAATAACATCTTTCATAATCCAAGTATTCATCACAAGATTTTTTTAAAAAATTATAAGAAGTAACTTTGTCTCATTTCTCAATTTCTGCTTTAACTTTCAGTACACAGAAATGCAAATGCAACTATTGAGTTTGACAAATATCCACCAGAGAATTCTTTGTACATTAGAGTAAATGTATTTGAAATATTGTAAGCTAAAAAAAATGCCTAAAATATGTCAGGGTAACAATATAAGTAATCACAAAATTAGGGGGATTAAAGAGAATCAAGCTATTATCATTTATTACAAAGCTTGCTGGAGAGTCAAAGGGAAACAAATGCATTTCCAATAATTTTGATACATTTGGGAAACATGCACTGCTATCTAATAGGTATATTTCAAAATCTATATTGTTTGTTCATACTTTTTAAAAAATAACTGAAGAATTACTATAAAGATGCATTCTGCCCATGAAAATGTACAAAGCCAGGAACATTCAAATTAATACTAATGAGATAAACTATATGCCTATTTTACTTCACAATAGCAGCACATATTTTAAATGGCTCAATTAAAGTTTATTCAGACTAGATAATTGATCCAATGTGGAGAATGATGTCAGCATTAGATATTAAATGAAAGAGTATTCTGGGAATTCTTTCTTATGGAAAATGAGAGATATTCAAGGATATATAAATAAGTAAAAATGTATTTTACTATTTTCTTTCTAAATAATTTTTCTGAATTATAAAATATGAAACATATATATGTTTATACCTGTTCCTTTCCATTGTCAGATTCTAAGAGTTATTCATTCACTTTTCATTTCTCTGCAATAGTTTATTTAACTTTGTACACATTGCTCTTTTAATGTGATTTTCACACTCAAAATTGCAATTTTGCTGGAATAATATATATCTTAATGTTGCAGCTATAGAACTGGACTTAATGGTTCACTGAAAGTTAAATCTAGTAAGTGCATGAAGACAGATAAATACATTATGCATTAATAAAACGCATCATACCCATACAAATATCACTGATGAAGTTCTTCAAAACCTATACTTAGTTTCATATTAAAAATTACATTTACCTATAAAAATCTGAGAATTGTCTGCATTTTAAATGTATATGGAGGCAATTTATAAAAGTATATATGTATGAATTGTATATCTGTATTACCTCAATATAGCTAAAATATATAATATACACTATAAACAATATATAGTCAAGCTAAAGAAAAATTTCAAATATAAAGACTTATCCATTTTAAAATAATTATTAATTTAATATTATTCTAAAAGCAAATATTAGAAAAGATAAATCTGTACATGCAGGTGTGACTTATTTGATGGTTGCTCATTGTGACTCATATGCATTCTTTTCTTTGCAAGTCTAGAAGTTCCTCAAATCTACAATAAAGACTAAGCAGAAAGAAATGGTCACAATTTGTTTTATTTATTGAGTCAATAATTGTCTTAGCAGTCAGAATCTCAATACCCCTAGACCTCCTAGAAAAGAATCCTACTATTTTTCACGTATCATTCATTTTGATTCACTCAGAGCTGCTGATGGCTACAGAGAATATCTCTCTGGGACTTGCCCCCACTGTTCCTGCACAGGCCAGCCACTGTCATATCCTGTGAGTCAGGTCTTCCTTCAGACTCCCTGGTTTCTCTCTGCACATCAGCTCGAAGTTGGTTGCTGCTTGGGTGCTAAACCACAGACTGAATGGTGTGCTCCTTTGCCAACCCCTCTGCCTTGGCAACTACAAAAATGAGCTAGAAATATTTGTCATACTGTTTCCTTTTAAAAAAATGAAGAAAAATAGGAAACAGTTTAAGCCTTGTTCCTGGAAAAAGAAATGCAGGAGTCAAAAGAATCTGCAGATACACTCACAGGAATGTGTTAAATTTTCCTCTGATAACAATGATGTTCACAGCATTGTTAAACCTGTACTAAAAATCACTCAGGAGATATTTGCATGCTTAATAATTACTAACTTAACTCTACTAAGACAATACATTTTTTCTTTCAGGAGGTTTGAATTTCCAAAGAAAATTCTGAGGAAGATATGTCATCCTTTCTAAGAAATCCTAAAACATGTAAGAGCTACTGTAAAACAATAGCACTTTTTATCTACTGCTCAGAGCATCAGAGATCAAGCATGCAAAATGTTCACTTAACTAGCATAATATAAAATAAAAGAAGAACAAGCTAAAAATAAAAATAGGTATTTCAGATCATTTTTCACATGGTAGAATAAAAGCATACATTGCAAATCACTGAGTAGGGGTCATGATAACACTGCCTTTTGTGTTGTCATTGACAGTAAATGTGGTCTAGATTAATTTTATCACCTATGTATTCACTGAGCCTTCATGGCCACAAAAAACTTAATTTTGGTAAAATCATAAAGGTCTGTTGCACTGTGTATATATTTATGGTGTAGCCGACTCTGAGACACATGGAGCTCATTATTCTGGACTGTGAGGGCTTATGACTATTGACATCGTCAATTTTTATCTCATTACTCATCACTGCTTACTGAGAGCGCTAATAGTATATTGCCGCGGAGTTTGTGTGTACTGTAATGTAAATTCTGACTCCGCCAGCAGCCGTCACTAATCTACCTCATTCAGTTCATGTCAGGATGATACATCATAATGCTCCACCACTGCCATCTTGGCTTTAAATAGATCTACATTTTCCCAACTTTACAATTATTTTTTTTGTTTAGAATCTTTAGGTGTTTTTAACAAATATGTGCAACTAAGTCATTTTATGTATTCAAAGCGATTGCTGGTGTAAAATATTCCCTCCATCTTGAAAAAAATTCCCTACAAAAATTAAGCATAAAGAATAAGAGTTTGAAATGAAAAATAAATTACTATAGAAATAATTTTAAACTTAGGTTTTTGAACTATTTAATAATTATAGTTCTCTGAGTCTTAAAAATGAATTAAAGAACACTTTCAAAAGGTAATTTTACAGTGTAGCACTGTTTAATCTAGGCTTTCTAGAGCTCCCCAGCCTGGGTAGTGGGACACACCCTGACTTCTGCTACACTTGTCTCCATTGACAGTTTTCTTCTGTTTATTTTGCTTTTAACCTCTGTGGCCTCCAACTTAATGCATTCGTCCATTTTTCATTGTGTCTGCTCCATACTTTACAAGACTTTCCAGATATTTTTCCATATTCAATATGCTTGCGTTCAATTTGTGTTACAAAAGGTGGATTTTAACTTCAGCATTTTATCATTTGCCTTTTTTTCTTTTTCAGCTTAGAAAATGGCCAATCCTCTGCCAAATCACTTTAAGAACCGTGATGGGATATTTCTCCCTTTTTCTCTTGTTACCAGTATCTCTATTCTTACACATTTCATCCCTCTAACCTATGGAAACGTCCATCAATGCACTTTTTATTCTGATTGATTTAAACATTTTAATCATTTCCAATATTTTCCTAAACATTCTTAACAGACAACAAATTTTAATCCCAAAACTAATTCTGAATTTGTATTATAGCATTTCCTTGTAATTAGAAGAACTTAAAGAAGCAATTGGAGTCAAAAACTGGGCTTCAGAACTACTTGAAAGTAGTGAAATATTTTGAAAGCAATTGCTGAATTTTGTTGTTATTCACATGGCTTTGTGTTAAAGAAGGCCAGCTAACCTGTATGTAAGAGGAGCACCAGTGTCATGGCTAAGTCTGTCAGGACAATAGAAGGATAGTTTCTAAGCCAGTTAGAGAGGAAGCAAGCGTTGACATTAGCATTTATGAGAGGAAATTATCAAAATGAATAAACTATTAATATACTCAATTTCTACATTTGGATGTATGTGTGTAAACAAATTGTTTTTATTTATTTTTTATTTTGATAAGAGAGAGACTCTAAGATACAATTCAGTAGTTTAATATTTCTCGTCTTCTCTGTAACATAAATGTAAATGATAAATACTTTCCACTCTGACTGGCCTGGTAACATTACACAGAATGGTTGGCCTGGAACTTGAAGTGATTCTCCCACCTCTGGCTCTGATGTATTGGAATTACAAGCATGTACAACCACCATACCATACCAGCTTTTCTCTTTGTCCCTATCTCTGTCTCTTTCTCTTGATTCGGGGTGACAGGGTCTCACATTGTAGCTCAAGCTGAGCTTGGAATCTTGGTAGTTTCCATGACTCAGCCTACTGAGACTGGACTTTTAGGCCATGTGCTACCATGACTTGCTCACTGGCAAGACATTGGTTCTATTACCAGATTCTTACCATCTTGTGCTCATTGGCCAACTCCTCCTTTCTGATGTCTTCCTTTTTCATTTTTGATCATCAAATATCACTGTACTGTTCTCAAATTGTCACTATCAAAACTCAAAATGACAAAAGGTTTTGTTGTAATGGTTCCGAGTTTTGCTCAGACAATTTTGCTACCAGCAGCACCAGGTTCATACAATGTAGTGCCTTACCATTCCTTGGCTTCCATGCTACTCCTGTCCCATGTTCTCAAACCCCACAAGAGACTTTATTTCCTTTTTATGTAGAGACAACCTTCTGACATACTATGAAATTATCTTGATGATAACAGAAATCCAGAGTTTTATGTTATTACTTTTATAAATTACAAAGAGACAAAGGTTTTATCTATGTATCACTGAATTGTCTTATTAGAAATCACATTTTTTGCTACAATAGTTCTCTGCAGTCCAAACAATGTTTTTTTTTTAGATAGAATTACACCAACTTCAACTAGTTATATCTTTCTGGAAAAAATTCATCAAAAATCTGCCTGTTTAATGTCCCTCTAATACCTACATGGCTGCTATTTTCTTTATGTTAAGCTCTATAAACAGGGATAGGATCCTGTCACCTTTACCCCACCACCTGTTCTGTCTATGTGGTCACCGCCTCCTGTTTTCTTTGTCATGATCTGGCAAAACCACAACCAAACAATACATAGAAACTACAATTACTTCTAGCTTCTCTGTAAGAGTGCAAGAACAAGCAAGTAGGCTTAATGGCCACTCGTGGAATAAGCCATGATAAAAAGCTATTGAGACTGGGATGTAGGAAATTGCATAACTTTATCACGGTTGCTGCTTTATGTACATGGGAAGAGTGACATTCAAATAGATACACTTGTTTCTTTGATTAAAATGTGACATGTTATACTCACAAATGTAGCTACCTCGTGGTTCTTTCTCCTTTCACATTTTAGGACATCATTTACCAAAAATTCTTTTTGTTGAAGATAGCTTATAAAATATGAAAGTAAATTTTGTATATAAGATTGTCAATTAATTACTCTTTAAAGTTAAACATAACAAGTTATGTGGGAGATATTCAAACACCAATTTAAATTTAAAAATATATATTTTAAAGTGTTCTGAACTAGGTAAAAATTACTCCACTCTAATGCTGTTAAGAGGGGATGTATCACATTGGAAATACTCTAAATGTCTAATTATATACCAAGTGCCAAAAACCCTCCTGCTCACTTCTGGTTATAAGTTTGAGAAAGAGCTTACAAATAGCATATTGATTGTATAGACTTTGTGAATACCACAATGGTGCTTGTGAAGAATTTTTGACTGGGTAATAAAACAGATACTTGGTTCTTGGACCACTAGAAAGCATTTCTATGATTTTATTCTATGATTTCATGAAGTGAAAATTTTCTCAGTAGTTATATTTTAGAGATGGGTCAAGAGATGTTTTGATGTATTCAATACTAAGAATACATAAATATTATGCACCATTGGCATATAACACCAATGCCATATTTCATCAGTCATTAAAATCAATAGTCAGGGATGACTAGGCTGCCCTTACCAAGAATCCAATATTAGTCCTGAATTGATCATGAACGTTTGTCTAAAATTATAATGATCTTTATATAAGAATTTAAGTGCAGAATTAAGACAACAGATAATACAGGACAAAAATCCAGCAGCTGGGGCTAGAGAGAGCAATCAGTGTTTCAGAGCACAGATTACTTGTTTGGATAACACAAGTCAAGTTTTTAGTACCCACACCAGGCAAATCATAGACAGCAGTGACTCCAGCTCTAGGAACCTCCGTACCTCTGGCCTCCAAGGCCACCTTCACTCTTGTGTACAGATCCACACAGAGATGTTTAAATAAAATAAGTCTTTTAAAAAAATCTAATACTGACTCACATATTTATATAGTCATGGGAGAAAGATATAGGTATGGATTTCTGAATATACTACCCTGACTACAGATGTGGTGCCTGTTTCTTTCCACGTTTGTAGTCACAGTAGCAGGACATTATCACACTCAGGGATAGACCTACTAGAGGCCACTTCAACACTTGTGTATCCTTGGCTTGTATTCAATAAATGACATTTGATGAGAAATTTCTGTGACTTCACATTTTGGAGAACATTGAGTACATCGTAATTTTAAAAGCATGCCCATTTTTGAGTTGCTGTTGGCTAGTGCTGTTGCTCAAGTGTGATTTCGCTTACTTTCTTACTGTTTTTCTAGTATATTCTTGGGTTAAACAGCATCCCTGACCCTGGATGATGCTTTCTAAGCTGATCATCCTTGCTTATTACTTGGTACTCTAATGACAATGTGGAGGTTCCAGCATAGAAGAGATTCAGCAAATGGTTTCATGGACAACTTTAATGAGGCTTGCACTGCAAAGACATACGTTTATCCTTTATTTAGAATGACAAAACCTTAAACATATCTTTCAGCACTGTCTTTTCTTTCCCCACAGATACACTGTATATCAGTAATCTGGACACCAAGTTATTTAAAGCTATTATTTAGTACCATAATAAGTAGTAATTTAAATACAAGGTAAAATCACCACATTGTCTTGTTTACTGCTGATGTTAATTTTAAGCTGACGTTCAGTGCTCCCCCCAAAAAGGCAGCCTATGATTTGTTATCATTAAACTGTCAACTCTGCCTTGAGTTAGAAATAGATTCACACTACACTTTTTACAGCATATCACTTTATTTTCTATCAGTCAAAAAAAAAATTCCAGAATCATTTTAATTGTGTCTGTGCTATTTTTCTATTAACTGTTTCATGCATTTTCCTGGCCTTTTAATTGCAGTTTAATAGTGGTCATTAACACATTAAGGGGTGTTAGAAGAACATTTGAAGTCCTCTTGACTTCTACCAAAGTTGACACTTCAATGCTAGAGTAATTTCAGCTATTCATTTATTTAATAGTGACCTATGCAAATGTGGAACCATGTCATTTTACAAATTGACTGTAATAATTAACTAGAAAGGCAGAGCAAAATGAAACAGGTTATAATTAGAATATAACTAACTGCTACAGTATTACGTCAGCTGGAATAAAACAATCTCAAATGATTAAATTGGTTTCAATTATTAAGAATCAGTTTAATGTACCCACTGTTCTGATTTTTACATTTCTCTCTTTTGTGTGCATTGGATGTCACCTCATACAATTTATGTATTTTATTCATCTTGGTAAAACAGGCATTACAGAAGTTTAATTAAGTAGTAAAAGACTTCACATTATTCTGCTGAATTCTAAATTACTTGTAGAAACTCGTCAGCGTGCATGCTACATACTACTCAGGCTCATTTCAATTAACGGTATCTATTAAACCACCAACATTCTTCTTACACAGTAAATACATGTAGCATGTCACTAGCTATCAGGTTGTGCATTTTAATCACATAATTATCGCAATTCTCCCCACTGGCTCTTGGATGCATCTTTACCTGTATCACTTTTCTTAGACGATAGCTAAACCAAACTTTCTGTGTTGGTGACTTGTGTCCATTGAAGATTACTGGCCCCATGGATTTGCCATTTTAGCCACAAAAAAGAGCTCCACACTCAGAAGAGTCTTGAATCTGGTTTAGTGTGCTCTTGCCCTTTTTTGTTGAAATTCTTACAAACTTTGAAAAAGGATGCCAACATTTTCATTTATATTGGGCCCTCCAAGCCGTGTAGCTGATCCTACTTAAAGGACCCACTTTAAGTAAAAATTTGTCCACATTTTTCTTTTCATTTACCTTATTAGTTGAGTTTGACATTCCCTAACTTTTACTTTAAAATGTTTTCTCATGAATGAAGGTGGCCATTAAGCCAGCCAGCTAAATCAGATGACATCACAGCATCAAAATGAGTAGAGCCAATGCCGTCACGAAAGGCCACTTTCGTGTGCCAAGACTTCATTTTAAATAACGTACTTATGTTCTTGTATTAATTTTGACTTTTTCTTTTTTATTGTAATAAAGAACGTGGTGCTGGGGACATAGCTCAGCAGTACTTGCCTAGCATGTATGAGGTCCTGGATTCAATCTTCCCTAACACACACACACACACACACACACACACACACACACACACACACAGATGTTTAAATATTACAAAAAGGAGCTATATAACAACAGTGCTAAAATCAAATGGATATTGAAATATATTCAGATTCACGCCATATGAGGATCTGAGATACATGGGAGAGAATCTGGTTTCCAGCCAATACAGATATTCAACTTCTGCAATATGTTTATATTATGGAATATCTAAAACTAAATGTGAGATAGATGAAATGTACACTTTTAGTGTAGATGACCTTTGTTGTCCTCAACCTTTGGACATTTTCCCTTAAAAATGTGCTTTATGAAATTTATTTTATTTTGAGATTATAATATAATCACATCATCACACCAATTCTACCTCCCCTTTCCTCCCTCCAAACTTTCCCTTATATCCTTCCTCCCTCCTTGCACTGTTTCAAATTCATGGCCTGTTTTTTCATTAATTGTTGTTACACACACACACTCATATATATTCCTAAATACTACCTATTCAGTCTATATAATGTCATTTTATGTCTTGTTAAAGGCTGACCACTTGGTATTAGATAATCAACTGGTGTGCTCTTCTCTGGGGAAACGGTTTCTCTTGTTCTCAACCTTCTTTAGTTGCCTGCCGCTCTTTGTGTAGGATTGAGAGCTCATGAGCTTTCTCCTGTCCATGTTAACATGTCTTTGTTGTTGTCCTTGTTCAGTTCATGCTTAGGTTGAGTTTTATACATAATGTAAATACATTTTTCAAGAAGGAAAGAGTTTGATATGATGGTTCTCTTTTCTGTCTTCATTTCTTCTAACTGATCCTGACAGCTTTAGCATCTTAATTAGTAATTCTGCAAATATAAAGAATGACATGTAGCATTAGCATCTAGAACAGTACTCTAAATTACAAATCCTCAGTTATTCAGAATTTCAGGTCATATTAACTGTCATTTTTGTTATTTGTTTATTAGTATAGCAGCTCCTTAAGAGTTTATATGACTTTCTGATGCACTGATTCATTGATGTGGTTGTACTTGGAACTGTGGGACAATCTCTAAGCCTCTAAGATAGGGACTGACTTGAATACATGAAAAGTTCTCTTTCCTCCTTGAACTTGGAGTTTCTGCTCTTATTCTATCCTGGAAGTCTAAAAATTTTCCAAAAGTACAAGTTTACCAATTGCAGAACAATAAGGACGCTGTGCCGTATTACATCCATGAAATGGTAATCCAAGGCTGGGACATTCTATGGAACAACGTCACTACCAAGAATATTGTAGAGCTAACCTAACAATATGAAGGTTGAGTGGAAATGAGAGCAAGCCAGAATGGCAGGCTGTTGGTGTTTAGCACTCCCAAAGACTATTATCTCTTTGTGACATCCCCAGATAAGAATCTAATTTTAAAGTTAAACTGATTCTCTGATCATAAGTCTAAAGAATAAATTAACTCCCTTTATAGTGTTTAGAGACAAAAATCTGATCTACCACCTCAACCATTGTAACTGTCCATTCAAATAAACTTATCGATACAGCTGTGAGACAACAATGCTCTTTCTCTACCATTCAAGATCCAAGCAAAAGGAACTCATCCAAAAGATTTTTCTGACTAATGATATTCATTATCTGTGTGGATTGGAGATGAAGTAAGAGTATATTATACTTAGGGCATTATGAGGTCAAATGAGTAAAAAGACAAAATATGTAATCTTAAAAGAATAGAAATAATTTTTATAAAACTACTTAGAATTTGAAAGAATGCCCTGAGCTTTAAAATCACTTCTATTTTTTCCAAATGAAATTAGAGTTCTTTATTCTAATGTAATTGTAATTAATATTGTGTAGTTGTAATAATGTAATTATTATTAATTACATTTTCCAAATGTAATTAAAATCCATTGCTTGGAACAAAGGCAATCAGTGGGTTTCATTATCTGTATTTCTAAAAGAAACAATTAATATGGCAGGTTTCAGTTACATAGCACAAATATCCAGATACTCTGTGTCTTAGGACTATTAATTCCTATACCTGGAGCAGAGTAAACAGAGGTAATACATTCACATTTGATTTTAGAAAGCAATTTTCAAAGATCTGTCTTTAATGCGTTTATAATTTAGTTGGTGATAAAAAACAGCATTCATTTAGACTCATTTCTATATTTATGTCTGACATCTTGAATGACACATATTTAACTTTCCAGAATCATATATATCACAATATATCACAAACAGCATCATTAACATTTCAAATAGAGGTTACTTCTGTATTCATGAGTTAGACTTTAATAGTAGATTAAATGTAATTGCAAGTGCATACGTGTAATAATGTTACAGAGTTGTCAATTAAATGTTATTAATGGGAGGTTACATTTTCTGTGAGTTCAGAGACAATGTCAAATTTCAAATTCCAAGGTTTATACTAATATCACCTGTGTAATTTATTCTACTTTTTAAAACTCTTGGTTTATTCAGCAGTAAAATGGGCTGAACACTCTCATTTATCCTAAATGAATGAAAGGTTAAGGATTCTCTTGAAGATTAATAGAAATGTGTAAAAGATTAGAAATCGGAATTGATGATAGAACACTTAGTTTTCATTTTCATTTCCATAAAAGCTGATGTGATTTAATGGGTCAGAATAAGAAATTAGACAGAAAAGAAAGTCCACAGAGAAATCAATCAGTTTTTGCTTAATTTATGGGTGTTATTTAAAAAAACTGTCCTCTCTATCTGATATCATTTTCATCTTTCAAGTACACTCCTTTAACCTGTTAACTTTTCTGTGAGCATGTGTGTGTGTGTATGTGTGTGTGTGTGTGTGTGTGTGTGTTATGAGTGTTAGTGTGTGTATATGTAGGTATATGTTTGTGTGAGTATGTGTGTATGAGTGTTAGTGTGTGTGTATGTATATATGTGTGTGAATGTGAGTGTATGCATGTTAGTGTGTGTATACATGAGTATAATTACGTGTGTGTGTGTGTGTGTGTGTGTGTGTGTTTATGTGTATAGTTGTGTGTGTGTAGTGAGTATGGAGCTGGTCATGCCCATGTGCAGGAATTTAGAGGCAAGAACAGGACACTAAATGTATTCTTCTATCACTGTCCAGCTTATTTCTTTGAGACAGAGTCTCTCACTGAACAGGAACTGGCTCTAGCGACTGTGTGTCTAACCCCCAAGTCCTGAAGTTACAGACAGACAGACGTGTCGGGCTTTTCCCATGGGTGAAATTGGTGACTGAATTTCAGGTCCTCATGGCTGTAGAGAAAGTGTTGTTAACTGAGACATCACCCAGCCCTCAAGGTGTCAGATCTTAGCAGAAGCACTTTTTTTTCATTGTTGGGGTATTTATTGCTTGTATATATTGTATATAGTTATGTACTTATTGTATATAGTTTTTCTTTTTTCCCATTTTTCTTTATTAAGAAATTTTCTACTCACTCTACATACCACCCACAGATCCCACCATAGAGGCACTTTTATAGGCACTGTATTTATATTGGTGGAAGGCCAGAATGACTTTGTATTTCAAGTTTTCTTTTTAATTTATATCATCTATTAAGAACTAAAGAAAAAAAGGAGTATCATAATAAACAAATCTATGTGTAGTAAAGTTGTATCACAATAAATTACAAATGAATTTCCCCACAACCAAAAAGTTAAAAAAAAATCAGTGTTTAAAATCTTTTTTCTGAGGCTGCAGAGATGCCTGGTGTCCAAAAGCTGTGACTGTTCTTGGAGAAGATCTGAGTTTAGTTCCCAACATCCATGTCAGGTTGACACAATCACCTGTAACTCCAGCTCCAAGGGAGCTGATGTCTTCTAGCCTCCCCAGGCATTTGCACACATGTGGCATTCTCTCACACAGACATACATAAAAATTTTAAAATAATAAAAAAAAAGTCACTGGGGATCCCCAAATGGCAGGAGCCAGGATGGGAAGTGGATGCATCACTTATGGGCAAAGTAGAGAAACCTCCTTCTCCTCATAACTCTTTCTATTAAGTTTTCTTCATACTTACAGCATCCACTCAGAAACTCGCTTAAAGTTCAGAGAAGGCTACAGTTACAGTTAGTCCACCTCAGCTGTCAGTGCAATTTCCAACTCTACTCTGTCTGTTACTTGTGCATTATATTGACTAATTTAATGTGTATGTGTTCCTCTGCCATTAGGAAAGTCCCACTCTCTAAATTTGTGAACTCACCAAATATTCATACAACTCAGCTAGCCAATGCTTCCTCTGTAGACCAGTTCTTGACGTTTATGGACATTTAATTTTGAATACTGTATAAATATCTTACCTAAGTAACAATTCCTCATAGTAAAAGAATCATGCTTAGCTCCACACACAGTCAACCAGGGATGGGTCTCATCCCATATTTACCACCTGCCCCTCGGTTATCCACAGGTGTGCTTGGATGCCCCCTCCTGACTGGGTTAGCCAAGCCTGGGAGTGGAATGTGGGTATGTCTGCCACCTTTGCTCTGCTAAGGTGTGCGCGTGTGTTCTTTAGGCAGCACGCTACAGCGGGGAATGGCAATGATGAGAGTCGATTGACACTGTCGTAACTACCAGAAGCAGCAACCTAATCATCTTGACAACATTGTTAGATGGCCCCTCCACACAAACAAAAGACATGCACTGGCAGAACAATAGCTCTTCCCTGTTACTCGACAGCTGTGGAGAGCAGAAGCTTCTGATGAGAGAGTAAACAGACTGTGAGATGGGATCGACTTCTAGAATAGGGAAATAAGGATCGGCTTCTTTCTGCTTCAGAACCAAGTCTATAATACAGAGAAGGAAGACAGCATATTATTCACAGCTGTGGAGGTAGCTATACCACCCACATTGACAGTGTGTCCATGCTCTGTTTTTCCAGGATGTGATGACAAGGGAAAAGAGCTTGAATGCTTGCAGTGACAAGGAATCCTGAGACTAGGGAACCATATTTTTACAAAGCTGGGTAAACCTGACTATGCTCTGATTATAGGCATTGATTTCTATAATGTAGAGCAAGCATTTCTCTTGTCACAAAGAGAGATGATGCTTTTCTTCTCAAAGGCTGTTCCTTTACAAACATTCTTGGAAAGACAGTTGGGGGAAAGGCATTCAGGGCCTTCATTCACGAGACATACTCATGCACAAGAGCAGCTGGAGGATTGCTTCCTTTACAAGCCTCTAATTCCTCTCTTTCATGACCTAATCTTGGTCACAACTCTCTCCCAACTTTTTGTATTTTCTAATTCTTTCTTGTCATGTTTTGCTCCAAACTTACTCTTTGGTAATATTGTGTCTCTTTTTAAGAAGGGAACAAAAATTACTACTCTACATTTACTTTCCACAAAGGGATGCTCTTGATAGGGATGGAGGGAAATAGCAGTGGGTGGTAGGGTCCTCTACAGCTCTCTCTTTCCCAGGCATCATTTAAGAGATTTGGATGTCAATATGTCAGTTGTCTCTGAGACAAATGGCATGATTGGTGGCCAGTAATATTCTCATAGATTGGGAATTAAGACATTAAAAGGGAGCAGATTTCAAGAGCTAATCAGGAAACTCTCCAGTCTCATTTAGAGCTCTGGCCTTTCATGACTAGATTAAAAACAAACTATCATTGGCCTCGGACAGAGACACAGGAGCTCCTGGCAAATAATTGGAAAGTTACAGATGAACCAGTGACAAGAGCTTGAAACTGTTCCAAAGTCAACAAGACCAAAAGGCAATCTGATGACAACAGATTATCGGTGATGTTGGTTATTTTTTTTTTTTTTTTTTGGTCTGGAGACTAAAAGACAGCCACAGGCGGCACTTCAGTGAACTCTCCTTTCCTGCCCTGAAGCTAACAAAACAGTAAATAGTGTGACTGCTTCTTTCTCTCTCCCATGAATCCTGAGGGCTAGTCTGCACAGAACAAATCTTCCCCAATGACAAGGCTCATTTAATAACAGTAAGTTTAAACATTCTCCTCTTAAGTATCCCAGATTGGTGGATTGGAGCTTTTGTGTCCACAGTCTCCATCACCCTGGAAGAAGGTGGTTTAGTCCCTTCAGTAAAGCTACAAGAACAAATGCCCTGGAGGCCACTGTTCTTCCTGGAATGTCTACCAGATTCTCTAACATAAACTTCCAATGAACTGTTGTCAGTCTCTTTTGTTAGTCCATTTTTTATTTTTTGTTTCTTTTTTTAAATTATTTTTTATTGTTTTATAGTTTAATTTAATTTTACATATCAGCCACGGATTCCCTTGTCCTCCCCCCTCCCGCCCCCCCCTGCCTTCCCCCCAACCCACCCCCCATCCCCACCTCCTCCAGGGCAAAGACTTCCCTGGGGATTGAGTTCAACCTGGTAGATTCAGTCCAGGCAGGTCCAGTCCCTTCCTCCTTTCACCCAGGCTGAGCAAAGTGTCCCTGTATAAGCCCCAGGTTCCAAACAGCCAGCTCATGCACTGAGGACAGGTCCTGGTCCCACTGCCTGGATGCCTCCCAAACAGTTCAAGCTAATCAACTGTCTCACTTATCCAGAGGGCCTGATCCAGTTGGGGGGCTCCTCAGCTATTGGTTCATAGTTCATGTGTTTCCATTAATTTGGCTATTTGTCCCTGTGCTTTTTCCAATCTTGGTCTCAACAATTGGGCTCTTTTGTTAGTCCATTTTTTAAAGTAACTTTTACTTATTTGTTTGTTCATGTGTATATGCGTGCATGCGTGTGTGCTCACCAGAGTGCATGAGTGTTAGAAGACAGCTTGCAAGGATCAGTTCTGTCCTTGCACCGTAAGGGTCTCTGAGGTTGAACTCAGGCCTCAGGCTTGGTGGTAAGCCCCTTTACCTCTGCACCGTTTCACCAGCCATGTGAGTCCACCTACTTAAATTGCTTTTTTCAATAATAGAAAATACATAAATTCTTCTTCTATTATTATATAATTACGTCATTTCTACCTTCTCTTTCCTCCCTCCAAATCCCCCATTTTTAAATCCTTCTACTGTGAAAAACCAAAAAACCAGTAAAGAAGACTCTGGTGATATTAAGGCTAGGATAATTATTTATGCCAAGGATATTACATTCTATGTACATAGTATTTTGCATCTATTATGCACATAAAAATTAATAAGTAGTTTATGTTGAATCAATCTTTATTCAATATAAACACAGTTTTCTGGCCCAGTGCAGTAGTGTACACCTATAACTCTAGCAGTAGGGAGGCAGAGACAGGAGTGTTGCAAGTTGAAGGCCAACCTATGGCACAAATCCAAAAAGGACTCCTTCAAGTGTCCTTGGACTACCACATGGACTGTGACTTATGCTCATCCCCTCCCACAGAAATAAATAAATGAATATTAAGAAGCTGATAACAGAAATAACAATAATTATCATATCTTCAATATGGCATTCCTATCCTTCAAGCTCCATTTGAAAGTATTACATGAGTAAGAAAATGAAATTAAATCTTCACAAAACGTCTAGTGTGATTAAGTGTGATGAAAAGAGACATAAATTCTATACATTTAAAAATTAAATTTTTCAGAACTTTACTAGGGCATTCTGTGACATCGTTTCAGCATTATGTTCCCTTGTAAGCTGAATGTAGGAAGAAGCTGTGAATGAATAGAAATAATAGACACAATGATGCCTGCAAATCCAAGAATGCAGTTGCCAATGTTGAACCTGAAACGTATCTTTCATAAGGGTCCCATTTGGGGTGTAATCCTGATGCATTGACTAGCAAAGGGTGCAGTCAGACCTTCTGAACCAAACACTGAAAGGGGCTCAGGCTTTGATTCCAGTGCTCTGCATTCCCGTGAGCTCCATGAATTTCTAAATTGTATTAGTTTAGTTCCTTTCCCTGTGAGTGAAAGAATCACAATGTGCCAGACTGAAAAACAATTTTGTGATTAAATAAATAAAATGTAAGAATAAAAACATTTTAAATATCGCCAACTTTCCAATATAATTGGAATTTTTAATAGCACATATCCCAGTTTTACTGAAATAACAAAAGTTCATGCCTTTTGTTGATCAGCTATCTCCAAATTAAAACTGTTACTTAAAATCGTAAACACAACTAGTTTGTGTACCACAGAAACAACAAAAAAGGAATTTGTAGTTTTATGTCTTTTCTTTTTTGAGATGGTCTTATTTTGTAGGTAAAGTCTGACCTTGAACTTTGGATCCTCTTGCCTCAGCTTCCTGAGTGGGTTGCTGATGGGCATCATGCTCTACAAGATCCATATATTTAAATGAATATTATTTTCCTTAAGACACTCTAACCTTAAGGAAAGACACAAAGACTTAGTATGAATATTGAGGATGTTCATCGTATGTATATTTTGAAATATAATGACTAAAGCTTACTGAACGTTTATTCTGTTTTTGCTCTTTACAGATGTCTTCAATAGAATACAAATAATATAGTTATCTACATATCTTCAACAATTTTACCTGCTGAGTGCAAAATTCAAAAGGAAGTGCAGGAAGTTACAAACCACTGATCTAAGCAACTTTAACAGTTATATACACATCACAGTTATACACACATTGCAGTTATATACACATAACCACCTCAAAAGTGAGAAATATTTCTATCAGACAATGGAGTTTCCTGAAACATTTTTTAGGGCTAACTTTCTCCAATCTCCAGATTTAGGTAACCACAAATCTAACATCAGACACTAACAATTATTTTGATAGTTCTAAGATTTCCTGCAAGTGAAATCAGTTTGTATACATTCATTTGTGCCTGGCTTCTTTTGATCAATGTAATTTCTTTAGACTTCTCCACATTGTTTGGTTACATAGTGCTTGCCCTTTCATATTTTTTTATTTTAAACATAATTCTTCATTGATTCTCTGTAAATTTTACATCATGCACCCCAATCCCATTCACCTCCCGGTCCCTTTGTATCTGCCTCTCACCCTGCAGTATGCCCCCCCCCCAAATTATTTTAAACAAAAAGGAAAAAAACAAACAAAAAACAAACCTCAGTCCTCCATCTTTCCAACACTTCTTCATTCATCCTCATGGCATCCAGACATGCATGTCATGCAGTGTATCCCTTTTGTCCAATCAGCCTCACTTGCAAGATGTACATTGCAAAGTGTCGTTGGTCGGGTTCGAAGCCTCTGGCGTACGGTACACTGTCATCACTGGGTCCTCATCGAAACTCTTCTTGGATATCCTGTTGTTGCTCTAAGTCATGGAGGTCCTATGGTTATCATTCCACAGGGCCGGTGGGGCAGCTGTTAGAGTGGAGCAACCCGAGGCCCAGGATGTGGGTCTGGCTGTGACATCTGTCACCTTATTGATCATCGGGATTGATTTAGCTGGTCTAGGTGGTGGAATCCAGCAGTGAGGGAGGTGGATGCATGCTCCACATGCATCCCTCTTGAAGCGGCATGCTCGGTTAAGGACGACCTTCCCTGAATAGAGGAGGACCTGTCTTTGGTCAAGGGTGTAAGAGTAGCTGCGCCCCAGTTAGGTCCTCCAAACAAGCTCTCAAGGTTGCCCTTTCATTTTTATTGAGTAATACCCCAGTACATGGGTTGTATAAATATATAATAATCTATCTACTACTAATCCTCTAACTTCTGATGGATTTAGGTTTTGTGTCTAACATGAAGAGTTGAGAAAATGTGGTGGTTTGAATGAGAAGGAACTCCAAGGAACTAGGGGCTTAACAGATCATCTTAGAAGGAGCTTAGAAGACAGTATTGCTAAGAGCAATGTGGATTATGTAGAACCAGCTCTCAAGAGGTTTTGGTGGGGAACAATGTCAGTAACAGGGCTAGAGAACAATATCAGTATCAGGGCTAGGGACTATTGTGATTTTTGTAAAAATAAAAAAAATGTGGATCTATTATTTTGTTGTTCTTGTCCTAAGAATCTGCCTGAGACTAAATTGAAAAGCACTGGATTAGGCTGAGGATATTTCAAGACAGCCTAATATTGACTCTGTTACATGGTTATTAGTAATTACTCTTCTGTAGGTCTACAGTGAAAAAGAGCAAGCAGGTATTGTGTTTGTCTTGTCTGAGATTTTTATGAAGAGTAAGCAGTTTTCTTAATTTTATAAAACCCAATTTTCCAGTACTTTGTGATAAGTTCTTTTATTTCCCAATTAAAGTTTGTTTACCCAAATATAAAAAAGGTCAACCATTTAGGAGATTCATCCCCAGGAGATGTTAATTTATCTCTCTCATTAATCATTAGTTGACTGTAGTTTTTGTCCAGGGGTGATAGGTACCCTATAAGATTTGGTCTTCCACATCATCATGTCTATTGACATTATCACTGTCCAGGTCATGTTTAAGCAGTCATGTTGTTGAGGTATGGATGAAACTTCTCTGTCATTTATAGGAGATACAGTATGGTAGTTTGAATATGAATGGCCCCCCCATAAGCTCATATATTTGAATGTTGGTCACCAGGAAGAGGCATTGTTTGAGAAAGATTTGGAGGTGTGCCCTTTTTGGGATGAGTAGGGCTTTTTGAAGGAAGTGTGTTCCCAGTGGTGGGCTTGGAGGTTTCAAAAGCTCACACCAGACCTAGAAGTTGCTCTCTCTCTCTTCCTGCAGACCAGGATACTGATTGAGTACCATGCTTGCCATGCCTGACAAAATAATGCTAACATCAGACTAAGCCTCTGAATCTCTCAACAAGTCCCCAGTTAAGTGTTTAGTGTTTTCTAAGAGTTGCCAAGAATATGGTGCTCTTCATAGCTATAGAGCAATGACGAAGACACATCAGTCTCACAGCAAACTTCCTGGTCCTCTGAGTTTGTGTGTGTGTTCTGCAACTATTGTCATGGAATAGGAACATTCTCTCCTGAAGGAGTTCTGGTTAAACTCAGGAAACATTCTTTTCTAAACTGTTCACATTGGTCTTGAATTCCTTGTGTCCAGGCAGTTCATTTAATCTCAGTCTTGGTTTTAGAGTCTATCTTTAATCCTAGTACCCAGGAGGCAGAGATGGGCTGATCTCTGAACTCTGTGAGTTCAAAGTCAGCTTGGTCTACATAGCAAGCACCAAGACAGTCAGGACTACAGAAAGAGAGAGAGAAAGTGAGAGAGAGAGACTCAAATAGACAAAAAAAAAAAACCAAAAAAACCCCCAAAAAACAAAAAACCAAAAAAAAAAAAAACAAACAAACAAAAACAAAAACACAAAACCCCTCCTTTTATCTCTTTGTGTTGTTATTTGGGAAATACCCACAATTAGAAAACTAATTGCTTCAGCAATGATTGAATGATATGTGTGCTAATTTTACCTTTTCTTCATGATGACATAGTATTCACTAATCATAGAGTTACAGGTTGGTGAGGTTTTCACCACTTTTGAGAACTAAGAATATCCTGGTATATAATTTTCTAACTAGATTAGTCCTATAGTAGATGTCCTCAATAGTTATCCTTAATCCTCATTTTGTAACTTTTTTTTAAAATCTCATGCTTTCAAGATTATCTTTCATTATTGAGTTTTAGTGTTTTTATACTACATCATGTTGTTGGTGTTTCATATTTATTCTGTTTGGAATTTTTTTAGTTTCCTGTGTCTGAGTTTTCAGCTTTTATCAAATTTTCTAAATTGATAACTCACCTCTAGTGTTTAATATTTTCTGGAGACTCTCTAAGTTAGTCATCTTAAGTTCTTCTGTTTATCTTGTTCCATTTGTATAGTTTCTTTATGCTTTCAGATTCAAAACTTTTTCATCTAAATGATGTCCCATGAGCATTTTATTCTAATGCTGCATTTTATCTACTGTGTCACTTTTATTCCCTCATTTCCTTTCACTAATATTCTTATTTTTTTAAATTTTAAAACATACTTTAGTAGCAACTGTAAAGATTTTCTCTGTTCTGTCTTATTTCGGAGTCTATCTTTATTACCATTATGTCTTCCTTTTCACATGTTTAGTAATTTTTTTATTTGATGCTAGACATTATAAATGCTATATTTTTGATTTGTGGAATTTTATTTTTCTTTAAAATAAACTGATTATTACATTAAATTACTGTTTAGTTTTGTTTATCTCCTTGTTCTGCCTTATTTATTGTTTAAAATTTTTATGACTTACATATTGTGGCTTTTATTCTTTTCTAGGCTTAAATCCATGTTAATGGCACAATGTGGCCTGTCCTGAGTCACTATGAAAAATCATAAATTTTCATTTAGGTCTCTCTAACTTGCCTGGCTAAACTCCAAATGTGTACTATCCTTGGGTGATCTCCTAGAATTATTCACTTCACAAATCACATTAATATTCTTTTCCCCAAATTATTTTCTCAGCAACAATGACAACAACAACAGCAAAAAACACATAATCAAAATTATGTGTAGGACTTCTAAAGAGCTCAGGGAGTTATTTGCTCATTTGGACTCTTTTATGATAGGTGAGTTATCCATAGATCTCAAGCTTTGATCTCCGTCTCTTAAGCTTTGCAAAGCTGTCACCATAAGATTTGAAAGGCAGAAAAATCATACAATGTAGCTACCTGTTTCTTTTGTTTGTACAGTGATTGTCATAGACTATCAGTGGTTTAATGTCTGAGAATGTTTGCTTCATGTGTTCTGTTGGGTTGCGTAATTCCTTGTCACGTGATATGATGATTTGGTGTCTAATCCATTTACTCGCTTCTGGTCAAGAGCTCAAGAGCAGAAGCTCTTAGTTTCAAAAAAAAAGGTCAAAATTTTAAGATCATTGAATCTAAGTTATATGGATTACTACATGACAGTCTTCTATCGCAAAATTCTGTTTGGGGAAGCCTAAATGACTGTGAGTGAATGAAAAATTCAGGTGGTAAATGAGATGAGTTTTGCTAGTTTTTGCAGTGTAAGTATATATATATATATATATGTATATATATATATATATATATATACATATATATATATATATGTGCCATTATTCTTGGTAAGCATAAACCACTAAAATTAAAACACCCCCTGAAGATTTTCTATATTTTCAACCAACAAAATGGAAACATTTGTTTAAGAAAATAAATTTCAGATTTTTTTTAATGTAGTAACTCCTGATCTATATATTATAGCAAAATTCAATACAGAAAAGAACCAAAAACCCCAAGTGAAGAGAACTAGGAAGAGGAGTCATAATCACACTGAACAATTGCTGATAAAGTACATAGTAGGTATGGATCAATAAAGGAGGAGTGGTTTTTTTTTTTTTTTAAAAAAAGAACAAAATTAGGAAACTCTCTAACCAAGATATTCAGAAGTGAATTACTGAGCCACAAAATCCCATCCATTCAACTTTTGAAACACCCACATGGTGCGACCTGAAGCTCCCCGTGGAGGGAGGTGAGAGGAGACAGCAGGTTCATGGGAAGGAAGGGAGGTCAGACTTCGCAAAGAGAGCATGAGTAAAGCTTGAAAGTAATGAAGTGCAAGGCAAGTTCTGGGAATGAAAACAAAACCAGTTTGGCTATGAGGAGGAGTCGTATAAAATAAGACGAAAATATAAAATAAATTGGGGCCAGATTACATAGGCTTTTGAATTCCAGGCTGAGGGTTTGCTGCTCTTTTTGGTTAAAAATGGGGAGTCACTGAAGGTTTTTGACTAGGGGAGTGAACTGACCTTTGGGTCAATTACTCTGGCTGCAATGTGTAAAGTAGATTGGAAGAGGGAGAGAATGAAAGTGAGGAGACACCCTGGGAGGCTATTGAATTAGATCAGGTGACAAGTAATGAAAACCTCCACTAGGGCAGCGGCAGGAGGACAGGAAAGAAAAGGAGGAATTCAGGAGATCTTTCATGGGTCAGATCTGTTGGGCTTCGTAACTAATGAGATCTGAGAGAACCGCTAAAAAGATTCCTGAGATTTGTGAGCCTGAGTTACTGAGGAGACATGAAGTAGGGACATTGGAAGAAAAGCAGCTTGAGTGCTTGTGGGCATATGTGGGTGAGGTATTGGTGGTGTTTTCTTGTGGTGATGGAACTTAGTGGGGAGCAGGTACTGGATGCACCATTCCTGTAAGTGCTGAATGGTGGCAATTTTCAGGTAAAAATGAGAAAAACTATGGTTAGCTTATAGCTGATTCTCAATAAAAGCTACTGAACAAATCTTAATATATTCCAAAGATCATTTTCAATCATTTGTTTGACAAATATTTATTTTAGAAGTACTTAGTGCCTAGAACAGATCTAGGTATTGGGTATATGGTTTTCAATAGAAATAAAATTTCCCTTATATTAAACTTAGTCTAACCCGTATCAGGCTGTTAGGAAAAAAGAGTAATTAATTTATATGAAGTTTACAGTATTGAAACTTAAGAACTATTTGTTATTGCAGCTAGTTTTAACTATTTTGACTAGTATAGTCTTGTATGATTTTGGTGCTTTCTGGAAGCTCATTGCTATTCTGAGGCTTCAGTCTTTTCTCTGACATTACTGCCAGACTTCCAAAGCACATGATGACTTTGACATAGTCAATGGATATAATGTCAATATCATTGTTGATTCTTAGGAGCCTTACAGAAAAAAGTAAGATACTTGTCTTTTATGTATATAATGTCATTTATTAATTATTCTAGCTCATGTTTATCTGGCAGATACTAAATTGGGTATGGAGTAGTTTTTGTCTTGGAATGACTATGTTTCTGGTTCAAATGTTCTTATATATTATTTCCAGGGATCCATGCAGGAAATATCTCTTGAGCTAATTCTGACAGAAAACGTAACACTAACTCATGTGGTTATGGGGTATTTTCTGGTAAAAACACTGTATTAGGGGATGGTTTTTGTGCTGTCTCTGGGTTACAAATATACAGGATAAGTAGTTGAATCAGCTATGATAATATTTCTCCAATAATTAGGACTCTTTTTTAAAAATATAAAAATTTTCTTTAAATGTACGGGAAGTTCTTACTGGCCAAAGATTCTTTTAAAGGGATCATATTTTGTGTTTGGATCCAAAAGGACTTTGAAGCCTTCATCATTATTATCCCATCAAAATTATACACGGTTAACTCAAGCAGGCTTGAGTTAGAAACCCTGTTTGATACCCACTGACTCTTTGACAGGCCCTAGGAAATTTACATAACTCTTCCAGCCTTATGAAATAACGGGTACTGTCTTCTCTCTCCTTGCTCCCCTGCCATTCTCTTCTCAATAAGGCAGATAGAGTGGTCCTGTTAAAATGTTTAAGTCAGATTGTTTTTAAACTTTGTTCAAAACTTACCAATGACCTTTTGTAAATCTTACTCAGAACAATTATCAGTATTTCTAATGGTCTACAGGGCTCCCTGAGTCTGGAAAGCTGTCTGACCCCATT
Source organism: Peromyscus nudipes (assembly GCA_902168325.1). Lineage (NCBI taxonomy): Eukaryota > Metazoa > Chordata > Mammalia > Rodentia > Cricetidae > Peromyscus > Peromyscus nudipes. Next base: position 52,620 of record CABHPH010152710.1, read on the forward strand.
TTCTATTCTTTCTCTTACTCACTCTGTTCTCAATCAGCAGTTTTCCTGCTAGTTTTCAAAATTTCATAATGAAAAGCTGTATTTTAGAAACAAAACTGCTACCAGTACCACTTGTAGTTCTGATTCATCCACAAATTAGGTAAGATTTCTCACAATCTTCTAGCTAAATAAACTCATAATAACACTAATTAACTTTTTTATCATCCATATGTATATCATTGTGAGGTTATCCCATGTTTACAGCAGCCCCAAGAGTCAGTAATAGTGGTTTTGCAGTGTGTTTGGAATTACCCTTTGCATGTTCAAACCCTTTCCAAATACTCACTGACCATAATATTTAGTAGGTCATCAACCTGTGTCTCAGTTTCCTTGTTTGTAAAGAGAGTATTGGAAGGATAGTCATGAATGTGTAAAAACTTGTTGTAGTTAAGCCTTACCTCAAAGAGGGTCCAGCAGATAATAAGCAATAAACAAATGCTTGGTAAGTATTTTAATTGCTGGTAGTCTTGCTCCAGATAGGTTCATTGACCTGGGGTGGATGTGTGGAGGTGATACCAAGAAAGGATTGTGACCACCTGTTGCCCAAGCAAGTAGCCCCTGATAGCTTAAGCCATCTTCACTTATAAAGTTTCAATGGTTTGCATGAACAACTTTCCAACTAGCTTCTACTTTCTGAGTTTCTAAAAATGGTTGCAACAATTACCAGTTTGCTCCTTGCCTCTCTCCCCTTCTATTTCCCAGCTCTTCCACCGGTAGCCATTACCTTTTTGATCTAGATCTCTATTGTCAGAAGCATAAGTAGTTTTGCAAGCTACAACGGAACTTCTCTGACTAGGCACACCTACAGGTAGGATAGTATGTCCAGTTGGCATCATACACGGTTACAGCGTCATGCAGGGTGAGGGATAATTTTGTCTCTTGTGGTTAATATTTATATCTATGTCATCTGGTAGGGTTTGGGCTCTCAGGATCAACTCACCCGCCAGAGCTGGATCAATCCATTCTATATTTTATACTATTATATCCCTTCTGGGAGCATGCTAGGTTTTCCCATTTATCCTATAGGCAGCATAACCTGGAGACTTACTTTTTTTTTTTTTTTTTTTTT
>CABHPH010152711.1:15697-28403 GCA_902168325.1 Peromyscus nudipes
TTGGTTGGTTGGTTGGTTGGTTGGTTGGTTGGTTGGTTGGTTGGTTGGTTGTTCAAGATGGGGTTTCTCTATGTAGCCCTGGCTGTCCTGGAATGCACTCTGTGGACCAGGCTGGCCTCAATCGCAGAAACCCACCTACCCTACCTCCCAAGTGCTGGGATGAAAGGTGTGCACTGCTGTGCCCAGTTTACCCTGTGTTTTAATGTTAAGAACACCAGATACTTGCTTCAGTGCTGATTCCCTGGGCATGAGCATGTAGCATTACCAGGGGCCATTTATCTTTCTCCATCTCAGCCCTTGCTGGAGGGTGAAGAATAGCAACCTAAGTTGGTTTGAGAATCAAAACCATTGTCAAGATCTTAGAAATCCTTGATTCATAGTGTTGGTGGTGAGGAGGGTTAGAGAAAGACAAGACTTAAAAATAGTAAAGCTGTAAAGTGAGATAAACCTTTATTACCTGCTCAAGGAGAAGTTATTTTTGCTACAGAAGTTATTTTTGTTGTTTATTCTGGATTTGCCATTATTGATGAATTATTCTGGAGTGGTTAATTGAAAACAACCGCTCTCTCTCTCTCTCTCTTTCTCTCTCTCTCTCTCTCTCTCTCTCTCTCTCTCTCTCTCTCTCTCTGGAATTAAAATGAAAACTTTATTGCCATATACTAAATTTAGCCCATCCTGTAATGCAACATGTCCGTTTGTTGCTTGGAATGCATCTGTGCTGGCCCCATTCCTTAAGTTTGGAGTTGAAGCCTCTGTGATTGTCATGAAAAGCATCCTCTTTTCCTGCCTGCCAAAGCCCTCCGTGGAAGCACACACCAGAGGTTAGTAGATCAGCCAGCTCCATGGAACCAGCTTCCCTGTGGTTGGATGCAGTCTGTTTCCCCTCTGCTAACCTTAAAATGCACTCCAGTTACCTTCAGAGTGCTTATGGGTTCTTCCAGGATCCTCGGTTATTACTTCAACTTGAAGATATCACGGCGAAGACTGGACTTGAGTGAAATCTCTAAACTCTTGACGATGGCAAGTAACTCTGTGCTGTCCCTTTGATTTGTGTGTGTGTGTGTGTGTGTGTGTGTGTGTGTGTGTGTGAGAGAGAGAGAGAGAGAGAGAGAGAGAGAGAGAGAGAGAGAGAGAGCGAGAGCGAGAGCGCGAGCGAGCGCACTTTGAAGAACCTTCTTGGGGAAAGTTAACAAGGTCAACAAGGAATTGCACTCTGACAAAAATGTATCTACAGAGATGTGTATAGAGCATCCTCAGCTCATTAATGTGCTCAGTACTGTCCCTTGTCTCTCTGTCATCCAAACCCAGACAAGGGCTTGCCATACCTGCCCAGACTGAGGATTCTATTCTCTACAGGGCCTGTTTTGGCAAGTGTTGCTGGCCACATTCTCTGGCTAGAACACCTCCCATCTGGTGTTTATCATCAGGTAAATGCCACCTCAGTGTCAGAGATTTCTTTCCGTGTCTTTTAGAACTTCCGAGATTTTATAGGAGGGTGTTTAGATTTGTAAACAAATAATTGCAGCATGTTTTAAGTGTTAGAGTAAAAGACAAAAGGAAGTTCTCAAGGCCTTCTCCAGCTGCTTGAGAGACCCAAGGACCTTGATCTCAGAGTTTAGGGCTTTGACTTTTGGAAGCCTACTGTTGTATGAGGAGTGTCTTCTCCCTGCTGATACTGGACGTGAGACAATGGTGGTTTGTCACGCATTTGCCCGTTCTTAGTCTTCTCATTTTGGTGGTGGTAGGGGTGAGGGCAGTTCGAGACAGTGTTTCTATGTGTAGACATGACTGTCCTGGAACTCATTTTGTAGACCAGGCTGGCCTTGAGCTCACTGAGATCCACCTGCCTCTGCCTCCCAAGTGCTGGGATTAAAAGTGTGCGCCACCACCGCCCGGCTGACTTCTCATTTGTAAATCAGGTATGAACCTAAACCTCTGCCAGTGATACTACAAATGAGAGTGGCCTTTCCTTTTCCCCTCCCTTATTTCATCTTTAAACTTGAACTTGGAGATGCAAGTGGAGAGTGGTTTCTGTGGTGACTGAAGATTTAGAAAATGGCCCTCCTTCTCAGATAGATGACTCTTCTGGGGATTCACAATACAAATGTCGATTTGAAAAGTTCCCTGGTATAGGACTTCCCAAATTGGTTAGTAGGCCACCAGGGTGCCTTGGTGACTCCTGCATAAGCTGGCCTTCCCTGGGCCTGGGGCCCAATTTGAACTAATTGTGGAGGTGGGAGGGCAAGGAGTCAGCATTTTTATATAGCAAGCCAACCCAAGATTCCTTGCGTGTTAGAGTGTGAAGGACAGTTAGCGGCAGAAACCAACATGAACGCAGTATGCAGTGCATATCGAGTACTGTGGGTTCCCTGCGGCTTTCTTCCCTGATAACTAAGCCTCACAGCGAAAACAAAGTAGATACTGAAATAACCCCATAAAGTCAGCCACTTAAAGTGGGCTCGGTGGTTTGTGCAAATACTTCCAGGTTTGTGCAAATGATCTAATTTTATAGGACTTCAATAGCATAAAAAGAAGTGTTGGTCCCATTAGCGGTCACTTCCCAAAGAAAGTGTCTGGGAGTTAGTTCAGTAACAGCTATATGAATTGCTTGTCTCTCACTAGGTGGCTCTCAGACTCGGGCACAAAACAAATCTTGGGTTTGGTTGTATAAAATGCTGACCTATGGCTTCCGTCTCCATAGACATCAGTCCAGTGTGGTCCACGGGTCTAGAGGAGACCTGCTTATACAAGAACCATCAAGGTGGTCCTAAGAGATGTGTCTGCTAAACACTGAAGAACTCTATGTAAGACAAATTGCTAAACAGTCTTATTAATAAAAAAAACCCAGAGCCTGATATTGGGGTAAAAACTGAGAGGTCAGGGAAGCAGAAAGAAAGCCAGCCATGTTCTTACCACTAGAAATCCTCAGCCGAAGAGAGAGCTACTTCCTGTATACTCACGCCTATATGCCTTTCTGTCCCTGCCCTCTTACTTCCTCTCTGCGCCCAGCTACATCACTGTCTGTCTGTCTGTACAGACCTCCAGACCTCCATGGTTAGTGCTGGGATTAAAGGCATGTGCCACCACACCTGGCTGTGTTCCCAGTGTGGCCTTGAACTCACAGAGATCAGGATGATTCTCTGCCTCCTGAATGCTAGGATTAAAGGTGTGTGCTACATTACCTGACTTCTATGTTTACTATAGTGGCTGGCTTTTTCCTCTGATCCTCAGATAAGCTTTATTGGGATGCACAAAATATCACCACAGTCCTATACCAGGAAGCCTTTCCAATAGAAAGGAAAGCAGAGGTGCTGGGCATTTAAGCATATGTCTGCAGTGGCATGGTAAGAGCATACCAGGAGCCAGAGTCTAGCCTCCTCGCTTCCAGAACCCATGCATAGTCCTACCATACCATCTCCTTTCCAAGAACTCATGCCAAATTCAATATTTACTTGGTGGGGAGAATAATTTGACGTTCTGGTTTCTTCTTGTTCAGGAGTTTTAGATAATTTCCCTTCCTGTTCCAACTGGCATTGTGGAGTAAATAAATATGGTTTCGTTTTGAATTTGGTACGCAGTACAGCCAGGTTTTTCTAATTACATGAGAAATTAGCATGGTATAAAATTGAGTACTGGCAGACTGAAAGCTAGGGGGAAGACTAGGTTCTGTGCGGTTGGTGACTTCACATAGCTTCACATACGTTCACATGTCTTCCTTCTATGTCAAATAAGTACGTCATACCACAGCTTATGTTTATTCATTAAACATTCGTTCAATATGTATTAGTGATTTCCCAAATGCTGATTATTCAGAGAGATTAGCAACAATCTTAATATCACCATGCTTAGCTGAACCCTCCCTGATCTAGGCAATGGATCCCTTAATGGCAGCCCCATACCTAGAAGGCTGTTCTGACTAAACTGCCCCACTTCTGTGGGTTTGGGGGTCTGCTGCTTAAATCTGCACATGGTTTAAATAATTTCCTCTCAAATAGTTGCAGTCTGGATTATTCCAAAGCCCAGATCTTGGTTCCCATATTAGACAGTCTGTGTGGGTGAGTAGGAATTGGTTTTGCCCTCTTTCAGGGTCACTGCTAATGCTCGTTAAGAAATAATGTGCAATAAAATGGGAAAGTAAAGATCTCGTGGCTGTCGCACCAGGTGGAGTTAAGATTTTCCTCTGCTTGGGTGGACCTGGGAAGTCATCTCAGATAGCTCAGACACCTCCTGCCAAGGATCCTGCTTATGGAGTAGCTGGTTGGGGGTGGGGTTGGGGGACTAGGGGTGGGGATGGGAAGAGTCTCTTCTTCCCACTGTCACCATTTTGATTGGTATGTGCAGGTGGACCACTCACCCCTCTCAGTATCAGGGCAGGAGCCTTGTTCCTTGAGAGTACTAGCTTGGGAGAGATCAACACCTCTGGAGCGATGACCCAAAGGCTGTGTACTTCCCTGACCTCTTGGTGGGAGTGTCCAAAGCTCTGGGTTAGGCTGAACCAGAGCCTGAGTTGCTTTCTGGTCAGTAGCTCTCCTCCCGGTACTTAACAGTCCAAGTATAGAAATCACTGCACTGGGGAGGGCCCCGATTACAAGCAGGTTTCTGAATGAAGAAATAAGGCAGTTTGCTGAGACTAGGATTCAGCCTTCTAAAGACCTTTGGAGCTGCTGCTGTCACAACCGATTATGGCTTTCCAAGCCGTTTACTGAAAATGTGTTTTCGTTAAGTGCCTTGTCTCTTTGGAATGATAATTTGGGAAAGTTCCTAATGTTGGAATTGGAACCTGGGTAATCTCAAATGACTTTTATTTCTGAGAATCTTTGGGGGAGGGGGCTGGCCTTGAACTCACAGAGATCCGCCTGCCTCTGCCTACCGAGTTTTAAGGACTTTTAAAAAGTTACTATTTATTGAGCTCTTACTGTATGTGAGAGATAAATCCATCAATCTTTATAGGTAAGAGCGGTCCTCACCTCTGCTTCATGAGCATGGAACTAGGCGGATCTGAATGGTCTGTAACCACGGCCTTCTAGGGGGCCACCACAGAATTCCACCACCCCCTATCCACCTCTGTTTTGAACCCTACCGTCTGGAAGAAATGTTCTTTCCATAATTTATTTATTCATGAAAATTCTATCATAAATCTGAGCCCAGAAAGCCATCATTCAGCCAAGATATTAGTTAATAATTATTGCTGACAATTGTAGCGTAGAACTCAGACAGGCAAGAGCAGTGACTATGGCATTTGTTATGTGTGACACGCGTACCCTGGCTGTGGGAGCCTGAAGAACAAATTCTGGTGGGGAAGGGAGCATAGGAGGGGTGTATGCCATCTTATTGGCATCGCATTCATTCATTCATGGTAACTGCTTTGACTCACACCTTCGAGTTTCACTTTAAACTCAACATGTGTGAGAATTATTCTCCATTCAAATCTTCATCTTACAATATTCATTGCATTCATACCTGGCCACCCCCCCTGGCAACGAAGTGCAGAGATGTATTTATGATTTTTTTTTAATCCATTAAAGCCAGGTGTGTTGGGACATGCCTATAGTTCCAACACATTGGGAGGCAGAGGCTGGAGGTTTTGGAGTTCAAGGCTAGTCTTGAGTCTCATGGTGAGATCCTGTCTCAAAAAAATGAAGGTCTAGGCTGGAGAGATGGCTCAGTGCTTAAGAGCACTGGCTGCTCTTTCAGAGGACCCAGGTTTGATTCCCAGTACCCACATGGCAGCTCACTACTGTCTATAACTCCAGTCCCAGGGGATCTGCAACCCTCTTCTTCTCACCTCCTTAGGTACCAGGCACATATGTGGTGCACATGCTTATATGCAGGGAAAACAACACACACACACACACACACACACACACACACACACACACACACAGGGGGGGGGGGGGGGGGAGAGGAAAAAATAAAAATAAATCTTTTTAAAAATTAAAAAAATGAAGGATGGGAGATGTAGCTCAATGGTTAGAGCACTTGCCTAACATGCTCACATTCCTGGGTTTAATCCCCAGCACAGGAAGTAGGGTGGTAGTAGTGCAGAATTCATAAGCAAGTGGCATTTCCTGAAAGATTTTCATAACAGGAAGACTGGGCTCACTAGTCTCAGTTGGAATTTCAATAAAATTCCAGTGTAGATGTAGCGTGGACATTTTAGACTCCTAGTATTTTGTAGACTCTTAACTCGGCTTCTCGTTTTAATGAATTTCTTGAGACAGTCTCGCTGAGTAGCCCAGGTAGCCTTGAACTCCATCTTCCTGCTTCAGCCTTCCAGGGGCTGGGACTGCAGATATGCGCCACTACTCCCTGAAACTCAGCCAAGGGAGGTGAAGTAACTGTCCTGACCACAGGGCTAGTGTGGACAGAGCTGCGCATTGTCGCTGTTCTTTGGTTTTGTGTGAGTTTTGCATGAAGACTGTGTTGGAAGAGCATCTCTTTAGCCTTCTTCTGAGACAAGGTCTCACCTGTGTAGCCTAAGCTTGCCTCGAACCCATTTTCCTGCTGCCTCATTCTTCTGAGTGTTGGGAACTGCTTCCTGTACCACTGTAGCCAGCCTAAAGCATCTATTTACATAACGTATGGACCAGAATCACATGTGTAAGAATTTTCTTTTTGGATACTATATTACTGAACATTGGAAAAATACATAAAGAGCATAGTATTCAGGGCTGGTAAGACGGCTCAGTGGATAAAGGTACTTCTTATCATGTCTAAAGACCTGAGTTTAATTCCCAGGGCCCACACAGTGGGAGACGAAACTAACCCCAGTGAGTTGTCCAACTCTGACTTCCACATATGTGCGTGCACACACAGAAATAAATAAATAAGTGACTTTTTTTTGATTGAAAGAAAGCTCATATTCATGTCAGAATGCAATATTGCAACTTTGTTTAAATTCCAACAGTTGTTTTCTGTTACTTGAAACATTTTTTTAAGCCACTGTTGCTCAGTCTCTTTCCATAATGTAACCTCTTGCAAGCGACATAGGGATAGGGAAACTAAGAAGGCAGGTCCCTTAGAGGGCCGTATAATCTTACAGAGGCGATGAGGCACTTGGGAAGCTACAGATCCAGGTTCTTAAGCTCACTAGCAGGTGATTCAGATCACTTGATTCCTGGAGTTGTCGCAGCCCCTGGGGATGCTAACCCTGGGGTTTCTAAATGGACCATATGTGTTCAGTTTTTACGAGAAAATGCATGATCAGCTTCAGGAAGCGGGTCTCTGGCTCAAAGCATGTGGACTGTAAGGATTCTTAAAACACCCATTTCAACCCCACCCCCCGGCCCCCAGTTAAAATCCTTTGTACAACCCTTAATTCTTGTCAAATACATATTGATTGGACTACCCACTGAAAAACCTCACTAAGGTCAGTTCATTTCCATAATTTCCAGCTCTTCTTCCTGCCTTGTAGACCTTCCCGTCTGTCTTTTCTGTTCCATCTAATTTGGTTTCATTTCCAATCCGACCTGTGAAATGAGACTTGTTGTTGCTATGTATGTCTCTAGTCATAATCGTTGGCTCTGGGGCCTCTTTCTAGAACATAAGCCTTCCTAGGGCGGAAGCACTGTCCTGATCTCTGAATACAGGCCCACGATTAGAAGAGTTTTAGAAGCGTTTTCTTGAGGCCAAGAGGCCTGAAATGTAGATTGTACACAGGGGATATTCTGGCATCTCTAGGGTCAGAGACAGCTCCCAGCCTAAAAAGGGGGCTTAGTAAACTTTTTCTTTGGTAATTCCTACTATGTGACAGACCTACTCGGCAAATGTTCAGAAATGATTTTTTTCTTAAGCTCCTTTTCCTCTTTCCCTATTTAAATACCATACCCAAGTCAAGCCACCACGTGGTTTCCTTCAGTGATATTCCCCCTGTGACCTCCAGCAGCACACAGAGCCTGTGACAAGCAGCCAGAGCCACCATCTGTGTGGTATTTCTCCGCTCGACTTTAAATTCCCCTCACAGTGAGTGTATGAGCTCCTTGACAGCGCAGTGACCCCACCCCCGACCCCACCCAATGGCTTCTGACTCTTCCAAAAGGACTTGGTTGGCTAGGATTTATTTGGTTAAAAGGACTTGGTTGGCTAGGATTTGGTTCTAAGTCTGGAAGGCTAAGTCCGGAAGGCCAAGTGCTTCCCATTATCCTTAATGGAAACCTACACATTTATGGTTTGGTTTTGTTTTTCACATTCAGAATACTCAATATGGAAGGTTTATGAAATATTAAAATGCTACCCTCAAGAATAAACATGTGGTTATTAACTACCCTCCCCTTTCAAGGCGAAGCAAAATGGAGCTGTAGGGGTTATGGCTGGGGAAACTGGGGGAGGGGAGGGGAAGCAGGGGGTGGAAATTTGGCACCTTTGCAGAGCATTTGGGCAACTCCACTTCCCATCTCGGAGCAGCCGCCATGCACATTGTCTCAAGATTACTTACAGCGAGTTACACCGACCGACTGCAGGCTGAATCTTTCCAACACATGGACTTGATTTGCTCTCCTTTATTCCCTGTGAAAGCCAAAACAACAACAACAAAAACCCAGTAACCCCTCCGGAACCTTTATTGCACTTAAGGAACTGTTTCCAGCTCGTCTGTTCCCTTTGTTCTCTGGGTAGTTCACCCACAAGCTCTCTCAGTTTTGAATGCTCCAATAGGAAATCAAGAGATCACAACTAGAAATTTTGCTGGCTGAGATTGCTTTATAGTGTCACTGCTAAATCAGAGTGCCTGCTGTTTTCTTTTTCTCTGTGATTCCTTTTGAGGGACAGAGTGGCCCCAAACAGGCAGCCCTTTGTGAAGGTGACACTTATCACCAACTTGTGAATCAACCACATAGCTTACTATTCAGAGTTCATGTTGGTTTGAAGGGTTTGAATGTGAAAGGCCATCAGACCAAGGAATTCATAATTTGTGTGGTCCACCATGGTGGTGGTGGTGGTGGTGGTGGTGGTGGTGGTGAATGTTAGAGCTGAGCTTAAAGATACTGGAAGAAAAAGAAAATGAGGCTCAAGGACTGTGTTGATAGACTACCCAAAGAGTTTATAGGTTTTTGAGACAATAAGGGATTTTTTTTTAAATCTTAAAGATAAAAAGATATCTTCTTTTTTGCTAGCCGGTTGAACAAACAACCAAAATGCAGTAACTATCTGTGTGGTTTAATAAAATAGATTAACAGGGACACGAATCATTTATGCTCACCATGTGTACTCTAGTGTGGCCAGGAGTCATGGCCTAAACTAATTTCTAGAGAATTACAACAAGCTTTGGAGTTGGACACTCAAGAACCCTGGAAGGAAACGAAGGAGAATATAAACAACTCTGGTTTTCCCTGGGCAGTCAAACGGGTTTCTTTCTCTTTTAAGTATTTTCACATTTTCTATAGGAAATGTATTACTTTAATTGTAACTCGGCAACAGAAATAATACAGAAAGGAGCAGTCTCCATCACCTCCCCATTCTACCGAGGGTATGTGGGCTTGAATGGGTAGATAGCTCCCAAGGAGGTCTTTGCTTTACAGCTATCATAGGATAACTGCCAGTCAAAGAATATTTTAATGTTTTGAAAATATTAAGTACAGTAGGATAGATGGCTAGTAGGAGAAAGGTTAACATGATGGTGAGCAGAACACAGTCACAATACTTGGAATACTCCCCAAGTTCGTTTTCATCTGGAGCTAGAAGAGTTCATTTATGTGAGGTGCTAGCCCTTGGCAGACTGTAAGCATCACTCAAGCATTAGCCATGATCATTGTTTATAGTAGTTTTGAAAGCAAACAGGTCCGTCTGCTGGGCTGTACCTGGGGTGTAGCTGATTTGTGCGGGGTTGGGAGTGGTGTCGCTCATTACTTTGGTTTTAAATTCTCCAAAGTCTCTTCCTCCAACAGTTTTCAGTAACTAGGCCTTCCCCTTTGTCATGAAACTGGAGCAGCTTTGTCTGTCTCCTGCCAGGCATTGTGGTGTTTAGGATCTAGTTTTTATGGCAAGGGTCAGGCGTGAGCCTGTGTTTTCTTCTCTCCCACACACACTCTTAACTGCGATGATCTAGTGTGGGTGAATTTTTTTGTAGGTTCTGGTTGAATCTCTGAATGCATACCCTGCTTTGAGTTTAGCTTGTCTTTGGAAAAAAAAAAAAACTGTGTATTTTTCTTTGCTACAAAGGAAATATGAGAAGAAAGGGAGGAGGAAAGAACATACATGCAAATCTGCCCAGTCACCCGCAAGCCCTGCTCTAGTTTGCTCGGTGCCTCAGTTTCCCACAAGTCATCTCTTTTGCATGGACTTTGGAATAAGTCTTGCTTTGCAGCCAGATTTGACCACACGGTTTCCTAATGCTCAATGTGAGGCGACTTAAAGCTCAGAACCTTAATGTCTTCATCTATATAAAAAAAAAAAAAAAAAAACCAAACGAGGAAACAGTACAGGAAAAGCTGGGGCCCTTGAATGGCAGAGGATTTCTCTCTCACCTCAATGAGTATAATTTAGGGGGCTAGAGTACTGGGCAAAGCAGCTATCAGAGCCACCCAAAGACAGTGGCTTCCCAGTCCTTTGTATCCCAAACTCCTAGAATGAATTTCACGCTTCATGGAAGGGTACCTTTAGAATAGGGTTTTATTGTGACATCATGGGTAAGCACTTAACAGACAAGAAGCAGTAGAGTTCCTGTATAGAATGGGTCCCAAGAGATTGCTAGTCGAGGGATTTTCAATGAATCTTTTGGCAGAAACTGGGGTGAGACACGGAGCGATGAATTGATCAGTCCCGTCACCCCACCCACAAGAAGTCCAAGTGCCTCTCAGATTTGGTCATGTCCTCGTGTATAGCTTCCAGGCAATGGTTTTCATCTAGGTGGCGTAAAAGGAGAATAAAGGTAGCAAGAAGGCAGAGCAGGAACCAGAGCCCCCTTCTGGCATACTTGGCTTCCAGCCAGGACTGAACCGAGGAATTTCTGGCTTCTGGCAAAGGACAAGAGTCAGAACTGGAGGTCCTGACCAGTTTCTGTTTCCTGTTGTCACCCTGGAGGGTGTGGTAAACGTTGGGGATATTTTGAAATTATGCGTTATAAAATACCTGAATGCACTCCGGTCCCTCGTCGTGTGGATGGTAACATTGTCCGTAGCACACCTACACACACAGAATGACACTATTGATTTGAATGCTATTTTAAAAACACAGTGACACAAGTTACTACAAACATGCTTTTGACAGCTGCATGCCCTGTTTAGGATTTGTCCCCTTTGCTTTAGGATGTTTTGTTTACTTTAAAGTTTTAGGGGGTAGCCTTCCCAATACTCTCCGCAAACTTTTTCAAGTCAGTGTCCAGAATGAGCAAGTTCAGGGATTAAAGAAACGTCTGTTTTGCACTTGCAGTCTTGTGACCTTAGAGCTCAAAATGATCAGCCTCCTCTGAGAAAGGCCTTTCTCCTGGGCCGTCCAGGTGTGTAACAGTGTGATATTAAACAGTCTGGCCAAAATCAGACACTGGCTGATCCGGGCTGAGGGGGACCTGAATCTGGTAAAAGATTATTTATGAGGTATGCATACGCTTCATTTCCCCAGAATACTTCAGTTACCATTGATTTGTTTTCCAATGCTTTTGGAATTTCTTTAAATGGTACTGGAGCGTCAGTGGTCCCCGCTGGTCCACTTGCTGAGATAACAATGTTCATCTTTATTTTCCTCCCCTTTGTCCACAACCCCTAGAATCATAGCAGCAGATCCAGAGCCGGATGGAGCTGTTAGTGAACTGTCAACCATATGGACTGACCACAGAGACCCATAAAACAGCATGAGGTTAAGGTTTGGAGTAAAAACACAGTCCTTAATTTCTTAGCAGAGAGCAGGGAAGGAGACCCACAGCCTCTCATTAGGCTGGTTGGGGTATTTATTTCTTCACTGTGGTATCGTGCTGTAGGTTTCATTTAAATGTCTTGTTAAAATTTGGCAAGGCAGGTAGTGGAGCGAAGGTGGGGCCCGCTGTCTGGACTGACCATCTTATTAAACACCCTTGTAATCATTCCTGTTCCAACAAACGAGTTCTCTTGCCATCTGTTAAGCTTAATTAAATAGAAGGGTTGGTGGGGGAGCCTGGGAGTTAAGAGTGGGGTTCAGTAGACTCTGGAGCAGAGCCAGGGAAGGACAAGGCTGGAGCTAGCTAGCTGCAGCCCTTGAAGTGCTGGAGGGAGGAGAGAGGGAGAGATGAGAAGGATTGTATTTGCTTTCCTCGCTTCTTTCAGACAACCTGTAGGAGGAGCTACATTCAATTGTTACTATGTATCTCTTTATTTTTTAACCTTGACTGGAACGTCATTTAAGGGGGAAGGAATGACGCAGGCAATGCTTAAGAGTAGAATGTGCAAAAGGCAGATTATATTCAATTGTGTGATGTTTAAAATATCTGGATCCAGTGAAAGATACCCTTTTTTCCCCCCAAGACGGGGTTTCTCTGTGTAGCTTTGCGCCTTTCCTGGAACTCACTTGGTAGCCCAGGCTGGCCTCGAACTCACAGAGATCCACCAGGCTCTGCCTCCCGAGTGCTGGGATTAAAGGCGTGCGCCACCACTGCCTAGTAAAGATACCCTTTTTACTGCAAAAAAATCAAGTTTATACAGTACTAGTGGATGAGAATCTGAAGCCTTAGGAATCACACCCCTCCCCCAAATTATCCTCTGACCTCCACACATGCTTCATGGCCTATACCCCCCCCGTCTCT
>CABHPH010152711.1:28765-43185 GCA_902168325.1 Peromyscus nudipes
GTGGTGATGTAGTGATGTACCGTGGTGATATGCTGTGGTAATGTCTGGTGGTGGTAAGCTTTGCTGCTGCCATGTGCTCATTCTCATTGAGTTTTTCAGGGTGTAGACATTCTGAGTGTGTATCAATTCAGTCCTTGTGTGGATCGGCATGTGGGTTGGTTTTGGGTTTGAGCTGTTAGGAGTAGCAGCTATGCACAATCCTTATAACTTGCCTTGGTGAGCATGAGCAGCCCCCCATGTTTCTGTCAAGTGGATGTCAATAATGGGAGCTGCTGGGTCATAGGATAAGCATATGACTGGATTTAGAACACAGAGCCAGCTTTCCAAAGTATACATTAATGCAGATCCCATGAGCAAAAGAATAAGACATTTTATTATTTTCTTTTAGTTATAGAAATAAACTTAATAACAAGGATTTAGTGACATATTTTTATTTAAAAATAACTTTACTTCTCCATGCCTATTAAAGAATAGTTTTGCTTTTAGTATTCGAGAACTTTCTAGAACAGGAAAGAGTAATGAGAGATATTGGGCGGTGTCTTTGGACTTCACTTCTGGGGCTTTGCAATCGGAGGAGAATTTTTGCTCCCTTGGGTGGTGTTCAAATTAAGAGTTTATGAGTCAGGCATTGTGGTGCATGGGGGAGACAGAGGCCGGTGGATCTCTGAGTTCAAGGCCAGCCTGGTTTACAGAGCGAGTTCCAGGATAACCAGAGCTACACAGGGAAACCCTGTCTTGAAAAACAAACAAACAAACAAACAACAAAAAAAAAAAAGAGTTCAAATTCAGGAATTCCTTTGGTTCTCCAGGAAGTTAGGTTAAGGGAAAGTGACAGTTTAGAGGACAAAGCAGAATGGTGGCCTTACCCCCTAGTCCCTAGCCCCCAGCTTGTTACTGCGAGCACCTCATTCAAGGACAGGATGAAGGTTTTGACCTGTCAAGAATCCTCATCAGTTTTGTGTTCTCAGGAGAAACTTCCATTTTTCAAGTCTTCTAATAACCAAGAAACATTTACCTTAAGGTCACCAAAATGTCAGCCAGGTTCCATAATTTTGAATGCCTGTCTTTTATCACATGACCCGGGTACCACCACTCCTCACTCCCCCTGCCTTGCTCCCCAAAAGCAAAGTTGTATTTTGTTTTTTTCTGCAATTTTACATGCGGCACAAAGCACAAAAAATGAAACTGTCTGGGGCGCTGGTTGATTCTAAAATTTTACATCTTGTTTAAAATAAATCAGGAAAAGCTCAAAGCTCAATCATGGTGTGTTGCACCCCCTGCCCCATGCCCCATGCCCACATTCTACGTAGGGTTCCTAGGCCATCCTGAACAGCAAGGTGATAAGGACAAGTTTGTTTGCTAGGTCAGCTAAAAGCACTGCCTGTACTTAATGTGAGATCTAGGTCCAGGCCTCAGCACTCCGGTTTTTCACCTGGGACATAGCTCCTAACTTTGGTACTATAGTTTTCAAATCTGTAAAATGTGGTTTCAGATACCTACTCTGCCCACACAGGCAATTAGGAAGATTAAGTGAGGTAATTGATGTGAAATTGTAAACTGCAAAACTTCTAAGCTTTGGGGAGCTGAGCAGCTCTTTTAGAGCATGGTAGAAATTAGTGTCTCCTGTGATTTTTATGCACACACATAAGCCAACTTTTAAACCTTGTACCAGTTGTACAACATTGGTACCAGGGGAAGGACACAGGTCAAAGACCGTCTACTTTGGTGACAGCCCTGTCACTTCAACGCCGGGATGGCTCGAGGGTTGTACTCAATATAGAGTCCACTAATATTGCACATATCTAGGACTTGTTAATTTAAAATTTTTGTCTTATCAACCTAAATTAATTAGGTATAGACAGTATAGGAAAGGACTATATAAAAGTATTAGCCCTATTGCTGTTAAGATCTCAAGCATGATAGAGATGGAAGGAACTTTGGGCACTAGTCTTGACACGCACCCTTAGAACTATTGAGCAATGCTCCTTCCTCCCAAGGAAACAAGGGAACAGCACGTTTGGCCATTGGTGAGGGTTGGCTTGAGTGCAGTGGGTCCGGTTGGCTTCCTGGGAGTCTCACCCTGGAGAACCCCTGCTCTAAGAGGAAGGCAGTCAGTACATTTGCCACGACCTGGAATCGCTGCATCAGTTCAGTTCATTTTTAATGAAAATGAACTGAGCATCTTTTTGAAAAGGAAATGATAGAAAAGTCTGGAATATAATCTGGGATTATGGTGAGTGATGATGTTGGCTTAGGCTCTGGAGAACCTAGGAATTTAGGAATGTGGGCTAATTTAGAAATGAGGCTTGTAGACTTGTAATTTCCTTCCACCTGAACCCCCTATAAACACACACACACACACACACACACACACACACACACACACCCCTGTCCCCTTTTCTCTCCAAGGGGCATGGAATCTAGGGGTCATGCTAGGCAGGTACAGTGTTATTAGGCCACATTCCCAGACCCATAATTCCCTTTCAAAAAATGAGATGTGTTTTAGGATTCAGAATCCTGATGTCCCTTGGTTATAAAATAACCCCCAGTGAATCTGGGGCAGAATTGATATAGACACAGGAGATTCCATGAGTGCATTGCACTAGGTTTCTGTATCTATGCATTGGGATAATAATAGTGTCTGTCGGGGCTGGAGAGATGGCTCAGCAGTTAGAGTGCTGGGGTCGGTCCCACTCCTACAGAAGACTTGAGTTCCTTGCCTAGCACCCATATCAGGTGCCTCACAATCACCTGTGACTCCAGAGCCAGGGGACCCAACACCTGGGCTCCGTGAACACCTGCACTCAGGTCCACATGCCTTCCCACAGGCACACATACATGCACTTAAATAAAAAGAAAAAATTTCAATTATACTGTCTATCACGAGGGTGTTTTTGTAAAACCAATTTAAGCTGGATTGAGAAGGGTACTGGAGCGGCTGAGGCAAGAGAATTCAAGGCAGAGGTCAAGGCCAGCCTGGGCGATGTGGTAAGGTCTGGTACATACAGTGAAACCCTGTCTTGAGAAACGAACAACTACCAAACAAACACATCAAAATAGAAATATTAGCACATAGCACATGCTCAGATCTTTATCCTGTAGTAAGCGTTCCAAAAATCTTAACTAGTGTTGTTATTGTGAGCCCTGCAAGAATCCATGGAAACGTCCCTTGGCTGATAAGATGACTCAGTGTGTAACGCTGCTTACTGACAAGCCCAGAGACTCAAGTTTCATCCCTGGGACCTACTCTCAAAAGTTCTATACACGTGCGCGCGAGCACACACACACACACACACACACACGCACGCACACACGCACGCGTGCACACACACACACGGGGGAGGGAAGAATAAATAAACAAAACAAACCTAATTCAAAAGTTTTAAAAGAAAACTTTCCTCTTGCAGGGTTATTTTGATGGGGCGGCATCTGCTGAATGAAAGAGCGAGGCACATGGGGTGTGATGGGTGGTATCGTGATAATTTATAATTATACTTTTCCAAGCTGTAATTCCATCACTGTCCTTCTGTGTGCTTCCACCCTCCGCTCCCGCCTACCCCCTGCCACACCCCAGCCATGGGCCTTTTCTTCCTTTGCGTTTTGTTTAGGTTGCACTGGGGCTTGATGAACTTGGCACATGCCTCCTCACCACAGCCACACAGGTGTGTTGGGCTGTCTGGGATGCTTTCCCAGATGCCAACAAATGCTTGGTTGGCAGCGGGATAGAGAGGAGAAACAAAAATTTGGCTGACACCTTCAGGTCTGACTCCTGATTCATCTAGAGAGTTCCATGGCAACTTTAAAGCTCTTAAGACAAACGAGAAGGGCGCTGCCCACCGCCACCCCCTTACTATGTACACAGCCTGGACTTTTCAACTTCTCGTTTGTTACAGATGCCAGTCGGAGTCTCAAACCTACAGAGCTATTTTAACTTAAGGTGGTGTGTGAAAGAGTGGGTGTGAGGTAGGCTAGGCAGGACCTGGCAGAGAATTTGTGTGCCGATGTGCCACAGCCTGGCCGGGAATCTTCTCTTGAGGCCACCCGTATTTGGCAAGTGTCTTTGTTACTCTCCTGAGGGGGGTGTTTGAGTAATGAAGGTGACAGATAATATGGGGTAGGTACTGGCTGGATAGGGACATGAGAGAATGTGGAAAGAATTCTTTTCAAAGAGTTTTATTACATTAGATGTTGGGGCCTGTAAACAATTACAGCATTCAGGGAGTGCAGGATTTAAATGAGAAACACAACTTTGCCAGATTACGGCAGCCGGATAAAATGGCATGGGCTCCGGAAATCTGTAATTAAATGTATTTTTGAAAATGAAAAATATAGTGTAACATCTGGTTTATTTCACTATAGTGCCTGGGTAATGCTTAAATAAATAAGAGTGACTGACTTTGGTGGATATTTAGGTTACTCTCTGTAAAAAAATCACTGTATTGTAATTAAACTTTTTCCTATTTGAATCTATTTGTGTTGTATGCAACAGATTATTCACACACACATAGAAGGTGACTCTCAGAAAAATCTAATGTCCATTTTCTTTCTTGTTGCAGCGGATCTTCAACTCCTTGGTTTACACAGAGAAAATCTCCAATGGAGAGAGCGAAGTTCAGCAGGTAAGACTGTGGGACAGGGCACATTCCCTGACAGTCTCCCCTAGAGGCTCACCTCTTCCTCTAGTCTACTTTTCTGGAGTCTCTTGCATGATGGCGACTCCCTGACATTTCAGGTGCTTAGATGTTGTGGGTGGTTCACAGCCATTCCTGGTGGGCCTTGGAAACATTACCTCTTGTCATGAATATCTCTGATCCTCCCAAATCCAAAACTAACGAAACATGTTTCATCGAATGCAGAAAATAAGCATCTGGGCTGTGGAATCAGACTCCCCATTCTGGCATCTGTATGCACTCTTTGGTCATAGCAAACAGTCCCCACTCCTATTTTTTTTTTTTTGGATTGGCAGTTCGTCAGCCTTATGCAAGAGACTCCTGATAGCTTCCTCGTGAAGTTCTGATGATAAGTGGTCAGGCTAATGAGAACACAGCTCATCTTGGTGGAAGAAGGCTCTGGCAACTCAGCAGCTACTGCATGAACGCTTCATGGTGCTTTTCTGTTCTCTTTCTAGAATTCTTACCCCCCCCCCTTCTTTTCCCTTCTTTATCTTCTTTCAGCGCTCTGTGCAGTCAAGATACTTAAAGGCCAGGTTCTGTTTGTTTCCAGCTAGCTGGCATTGAGTGCGTTGCTCCTACACTAAGACACAGTGTTGGTGAGCTTGAACATAAATAATTAGCGGGTGCCTGAGAAGAGCGGTAAGAGAGGCGGAAGCTTTCATTTCGGCTAACCCACCGACTTCGTTCCAGCCTGACTGTCAACGAGTAACTTGAAACCAGGTTTGAAACTTCAGTGAGAGACAGAACGGAGCTACAAGCCAGGGTGCAGCGGAGGGCTCACACAGGATACAAAGACAAATATAAGAAAATGCATAATGATGTAAATTCTGAGTTCCTTCTGTTCTTTTATTCATGGAGACAGCTTGACCCTGTCTGAGCTTTTAAAGTGCGTTCTCAGAAGAAAGGCTTTGTGTCAGGGTGAAGTTCTTACAGGCTGGTTATTTATTTACAATTGAGTGCTGTGAGCTAAGTTCAGCATTTCCTGTTTATAGGCGGGGGCCTGTTTCAGTCACTTTTAAGTGGCAATGCGGGTCTCATTTTTCTTAGTTTAGATATCGCTAAGGATGAATAGCCTGAAATTGCTGTGGTGTGCTACACTGAGTCCTGTCTTTCTAAGTCCTGACTTAAGCTTATTCCCGAGAGCTAGAAGGCACTTCAGAATCATTAAATCTACAAGAGTTGTTATGGACTACGATTTCTACACAAAGCCTGCTTGTTAGAGGAGACGTTTTTTTGGTAGACAACCGCTATTTGATAACCCTTTAAAGAATGTGATCTGGGCTATCAGGTTAAGCCTCTTGAAGTAACAGATACAGGTCTTACACGGACTCTTTCCGAACGTGCAGCTGTTTTGTGTTTGGGGGCTGATGTCATTGCTAAACTGGCTATGAGCAAGCTTGGAAACCTTCAGTATAATTGTTAGAAATCATAGCAACTGACGGAGCACTTAGAGAACACTCGTGGGAGGCCATTCAATGGACTGTAGCCAGATAACCTTCACAGAAGCAGACTGTCCTATCATGAGGAGGATACTGAGGCCACAAGAGGTCAAAGAAGTTGCCTATACTCTTATGACAGCAGAATGAGTTTTCAGAAATCAGTGCGACACAAATGCATGTTGACTATTCTCTTTGACCATTTACTTTATTGTGTGCTCTCATTCAAAACGGACACCTCTGCTGAACTCTCTTCACCTGAAAACTCCACCTGACAGAGACGTCCCCCTCTGCTCCACATACCTTCTCGCTGTCAAATTATTCTTTCCTAAGCTGAACCAAGACGTATTTATCCTTAACAGCTCCAGCGCCCCCCAAGCCCCCTACCCCACCCCACCCCACCCGCCGCCTACCAGAGCACCCCAAGCAAAGAGGGTCTTATGTCTTCTCCCTAGGCAGGTGAAAATTGCCCCGTTAATTGTTTCACCTAAAATTTAATATACACAAGCCCTGAAAAGTTTCTTCAATATCATGAGTTTTAGATCATTTCAGTCCTGTGATCCATTTAACAATAATAAAAGTGTTTGGTTGCATGTTTACTGAAAAATTTGTCACTTCGCTGAGATGATAGTTTCCCCTATTTTATAGCCAAAAGAGACCCCTGATTGAGAACTATACATAGTGGCTGTTGAGATGGGACAGCAGGCAGTTACTTGCTCTGTTAGCCTGACCTTCTGAGTTTGATCTCCAGAACCCACATAAAGGTAGAAGGAGAAAACCAGCTCTACAGAATTGTCCTCAGACCTTTACAGATATGCCATGACACAAACCAGCATCCCCTCCCCCTCCCCACTCCACAATAATAATAATTAAAATAATTTTAAGCAATTAAAAACTCTGGACCCTCTGATACTAGACAGTGCCCAGGACAAAATCTGCAGGAACATGTTCATCTATCATGATTCCTCTTCTATAAAACATTCCCCACCACAGTCACTCACGCTTACATCTCCTTTGAACTTCAGAATGCTAGTAACTAATTAATCACTAGCAACTAATTAACCTGTCTTTCCAAAAACTTGTAAAAATGTATCTAATATGTAAAGAAATTGTAAAGCCTAAAAGGTAAGCTCTAAGGAAATGCATTAAAATAAATATATCAACCTGGACTTCGGAGGCCTTTGAAAGACCTGCCAAAGAGGGTGTCTTACACTTTCTCTCAGAGGTTATTATTCACTATATAACCCTGGCCAGCCTGGAGCTCATTGTGGCCTCAAACTCACAGAGATGCCTGCTTCTGCCTCCTAGCATTGGGATTAAAGGGGTATACCACTGTGTCCTGCTATTCTCCTTTTTAAAAATCATTCCCTTGCTTCGTTTCATGTTTTGGTTTGTCATATACATACTATTCCCTGTCTTAGAGTTTCTATTGATGAAGCAAAACACCACGACCAAAAAGCAAGTTGGGAATGAAAGGGTTTATTTGGCTTACACTTTCAGATAGTTGCTCATCATTGAAGGAAGTCAGGACAGGAACTCAAACAGGGCGAGAACCTGGAGGAAGGAGCTGATGCAGAGACCATGGAGGGATGCTGCCTACTGGCTTGTTCCTCATGGCTTGCTCAGCCTGCTTTCTTTAGAACTCAGGACCACCAGCCCAGGGATAGAACCACCCACAATGGGTTGGAACCTCCCCCATCGATCACTCATTAAGAAATGGCCTTTAAATTGGATCTATTTTTCTTTTCTTTTCTTTTTTCTTTTTCTCTCTTTTTTTTTTGGTGTGGGGGATTGGTTTTGTTGTTTGTTCGTTTGTTTTTCTGAGAGAGGGTTTCTCTGTGTAACAGTCCTAGCAATCCTGGAACTCTCTGTAGACTAGGCTGGCCTCGAACTCACAGAGACTGCCTGCAGAGGAATCAGCTTACACATCATCTGTCATGTAGTCTTTCTTTACTTCCTCCCCCATGTCTGTAGCCAAGATACTTAGGAGATCTTCCCTGGCCAAATCTGATCTTTGTTAACCTGGGAGAAATCCATGGCCTTTTGTTTCCCATGGAAACAAAAGCTTAACCTCTTCCCCAACATAATACATTTTTTGACTTTCATTTTAAAGTTAAGGCATTCCTAAAGTATACAGATTGGTTTAATTCAGCAGTCCCTTCCACAATCCAATTTAGCATTCAAAAAATTCAAAATTAACAAAGTGCCATATAAGGTCCAAACTCCATGTGTTATATATAATATTTCCCATCCTTATGTGGCGGTGACTCTTCCTCCTCCTCCTCCTCTCTCTTTAAAGACTTTACTATTATTCTTAGACTACTGTTTTTATTATTACTGTCTATATCCTTTTCCTTTTTTTTTCTTAAGCCTATACACATTGTTAAACATACTATAACCTATTTAGAGGTTCTTTTTTTCCATCTGAACCTGCTTTATTCTGTATCTGTAACCTTTTTTTGTCTGCATGAGGAAAAACCTTAAACTGCCACAGCTTATCTCGTGGTGCATTGGTGGCTCAAGCCCACAGGCAGTGGCCAGGAGATATGTCCCTATACTGCTGCCCACATGAAAGACTGCAGGACTAGGAAGCTGCGTCTAGCTCCATTTTTGTGTGTTTGGAACCTTTTTTACGCTTTCTCAGGTCTTATGTGTAAATACATTTCCCTACATTGGATGTCATTGATAGTTGGACTTTTTCATCAGGACAGTCAGCTCCCCAGTGACATGGAGACTTATTATTAATTATGAAAGCTTGGCCGATAGCTTAGGCTTGTTTCTAACTAGCTCTTATAACTTAACCTATTTCTATTAATTTACATTCTGTCTTGTGGCTTTATTACCTCATCTCCATATTGCCCATCCTGCTTGCTCTGTGTCTCTCCTGGCATCTCTGCCTTCCTCCCAGCCTCCTTTGCCCAGAGAGCCTACCTAGCTATTGACCATTCAGCTTTTTATTAAACCAATCAGAGTGATACATCTTCACAGTGTACAAAAAGTTTATTCCACAACAATTATTATTAATTTCTTTTAATTTAAATGTGTATTTGTGTGTGTGTGTGTGTGTGTGTGTGTGTGTGTGTGTGAGAGAGAGAGAGAGAGAGAGAGAGAGAGAGAGAGAGAGAGAGAGAGAGCGCATGTCATGCCCATGGAAGCCAGAGGCATCAGATCCCATGCAGCTGGAGTTACAGGTGGTTGTGAGGTGCCTGACATGGGTGCTGGGAACCAAGGTTAGGTCTGATGTGAAAGCAGTACTCATTCTTAACTACTGAGCCATTTCTCCAGCCCCGAGTATATTTAAAAGAATTTTTTAACAAGTATTTTATGTGCATGAGTGTTTTGCCTGCATGTATGTCTGTGTACCACATGTGTGCTTTGAGGCCATCAGATCCCCTAGAGCTGGAATGAGAATTTTGAGCCACCATGTGGGTGGTGGGAATTGAACTCAGGTCCCCTAGAAGAGCAGCAAGCGCTCTTAATCACTGAGTTCCTGTGGTTATCCTGTCATAACACGAGTTGAAATCTGGTGAGGTAATACCACTCCTTCCATTTCCATTTCTTGCTTTCTTGTGTGGTTTCCCATGCTAGTCAGGCCCTGAGGCTGGCTCTGTCCTTGGTGTTCAGCCCTCTAACCAGAGTCTACCTTCAGGGTCTCCAGATCTTGCACAAACCCTAAGAATGAAAGCAGATGTTGATTGGCGCTGGATTCCTGCCTACGTATCCTACTCTGAGGACACACCTCTGAGGACACGTGTCCCCCATAGTAATTTTATTTCCACTAATCCCACTGGCCTCTTCATTATAGAGACAATTATAATTGATTGTAGGATATATTTGAGAAGAAAAAATAGATTGTTCATTGAAAAAGATTATTGATCTTTCCTCTTATACTTTTTGTTGTTGTTTGGTTGGTTTGGTTTGGTTTTGGTTTTGGTTTTGGTTTTGGTTTTGGTTTTTCGAGACAGGGTTTCTCTGTGTAGCTTTAGTGCCTGTCCTAGAACTCACTTGGTAGCCCAGGCTGCCCTTGAACTCACAGAGATCCGCCTGCCTCTGCCTCCCGAGCGCTGGGATTAAAGGTGTGTGACACCGCTGCCTGGCTCTATTTTTTCTTTCTTTTTTTTTTTTTTTTTAAAGATAGGGTCTCATGGAATCCTGGGTGACCTCAAATATGCCATGTAGCTGAGGATGACTTTGGACTAATGATTATTTTGTCTTCGTCATCTAAGTGCTAGGAATACAGGAGCATGTTACTATACTCAGTTTGATGCAGTACTAGGAGTTGAACCCAGGGCTTCATGGATGCTGCACAAGCACTTTACCAACTGAGCTCTATCCTTAGCTCCTTTGCTCTCCATTTTAACTCACAGTCTTTGGAAGAAGAACTACTTTTTATTTGGGGTGCCATGATGTTGCACACATGTACAAGTGTGTGCACACACGTGTACACACACACACACACACACACACACACACACACATTCTACTGTCTAAAATCCTGCCATACATTCTCTGTCACTTTTCCTTTAAGGAAAATAGAGCCCTTTGGGTTCTTGGCGTCTGCTTTTGCTAATAAGATCTTCTTGAGAGTCATATCTTATTTGTGCACATCATGGAACTTGGCAGGAAATCTAATGTGTTGTTAATATCTTTGGTTAAGGAAGCAAAGCAATTAACACTAATAAAAAAACACTCCATG
The DNA here is from genome assembly GCA_902168325.1 of Peromyscus nudipes. NCBI lineage: Eukaryota > Metazoa > Chordata > Mammalia > Rodentia > Cricetidae > Peromyscus > Peromyscus nudipes. The sequence goes on from CABHPH010152711.1 coordinate 39,571, forward strand.
ATTCTTGACTCTTACCACAAAATTCTCTATGGTGTACTGCTTTTCCTGCTCTTACCCATTATGACTTTTGCATTAACCCTCAGAGCCTGGGTCTAAATTGCTTAACAGTTTTAAGTCTTCAATTAGTTTGCTGTCTGCAGTTTTCTTGCCAAGAGATGGTGGCAGCAGCCTCAGAAGGAGAAAATTCCACCCCACACATTCTTGTGAGCAACCCTTCCCATAGATGCGCGCTTTGAGTCATTCAAGGCATCAAGTTGTATGCGCACAGAAGGGCATTATGTGAAGTTGAATCTGAATCAAGAAAAACCAAGTTCTGAGCAAGTGCCCCCCAAAGTAGCAAAACAGTCTCTTCCTATGGGCAAAGCGGGAGGGGGGGGGTGTTAGAAATAAAAGGAGACAGAGCTTCTGAGGTCCTGGCCTCATCCTCTAAAGGAGCCAGAGCCACCTTGGACTTCCTTCAAGGCTTCGGTCTTCTTTCTCAATTGCTTCTGTACTTATTTATTTTAATAATTGACTTAACAAAATGGCAAATGATCTCCTCATTAATAATAATTCAGGAGCCGAGGTTTTAGAGGACGGCAGAGAGCTTTGAGATGGGCAGCTGCGGGGAGTGAGCCACGTTTTCAGGAAGCCAACCTGACATTGGTCAAGGCTGTCTGCAGGCAGCTCTTCGCTTCCTCAGTTCGCTTGCCCTTCAGGATCATCCCCATCAGATGAAAACAGCCTGTCTTCAGCTTTGAAAGCTCAGAAAACCACTTTACTCTCCACCTGCTGTACCGTTTCTGTCTTGAAAGCACAGCCCATCTGCACAACTGCCTGGTCCTCTAATTCACCCTATTAAGGCCAGCCATGGCCTCCATGTTGTTCATTCTGTTGTCTTCATTTATATAACTGACAGGAATATGTAACAGTGATTTTCATCTTTTAAGAAATATATTATTTGTTTTTATTTTATATATATGGGTGTTTGCTTGTATGTGTAAATGTTGTGTGCCCATAAAATTCAGAAGAGAGCAACAGGTCCCCTGGACTTGGAGTTATGGGCACTTGTGACTTGCCACGTGGGTGCTGGGAATCAAACCTGGGTCCTCTGCAAAGGCAGCAGGTGCTCTTGATGGCTGAGCCATCTCTTTGGTCCCTTCCATCTTCTTGAATGATCTTTTGGTTACTGTGGGTCTGGGAAAGCACAGTTGTTTGCTTTCTTGGAGTTAGGCCTGCCTTGCTCCCTAGAGTCTTTCTGTTGTTGGAGTTGGTTGTTGTTTTTGAGACAGGGTCTCTTTATGTAGTCCTGGCTGTCCTGGAATCGCTGTGTAGACCAGCCTCAAAGTCACAGATCCTCCTGCCTCTGAGTCATCCCAAGTTCTGGGATCAAAGGTGCACACCACCATGCTGGCCCAGCTCCCCAGACTCTTGTTTTCCTTTCCCCTGATCCGTTGTTTCCTTTTTCAGAGCACACGCGTTGTTTCCTGTTTCATAGCACATGCATTGTTTCCTTTTTCAGAGCACATAGCTTCTGACTTTGTATGACAACTGTGGAAGTAATCCTTCCCCTTTAATATTTATTCATTTATTATGTATATACCGTGTTCTGCCTGCATGTATGTCTGCAGTCCTGAAGAGGGCACCAGATCTCATTACAGATGGTTGTGAGCCACCATGTGGTTACTGGGAATTGAACTCATGACCTCTGGAAGAGCAGCCAATGCTCTTAACCTCTGAGCCATCTCTCCAGCCCTAACCTGTATTTCTTAATTATCCTTAATAGTTTGTAATAATAACTCTCAAGAACTAGAAATTTACATTACATTGTTAAATGAGTTGTAGAGGTACAAGACTTTCAACAAGAGTAGAAACATATATACACCATAACAAAAATAACCTTAAATTTGCATCAGTATACAAAAATTCTTTAAACAAGAGTAGAAACAGATACATAAAGTAACAAAATATTCTTATGTTGTAGAATATTATTTTAAGATGTGTTGCTTTTGTTTATGTTGCATTTGTTTAATTCTGTGTAGCTGTTTTACTCTGCCTATCTAAAACACCTGATGGTTTAATAAAGAACTGAACAGCCAATAGCAAGGCAGGAGAAAGGATGGGTGGGGCTGGCAGGCAGAGAGGATATATAGAAGGAGAAATATCGGAGGAGAAAAAAGGAGCCAGAGGAGGAGGAAGACAATGGGGGCCAGCCACCCAGCTATACAGGCAGCCATGGAGTAAGAGTGAAAGTAAGATTACAGAAGTAAGAAAAGGAAAAAGGCCAAAGACAAAAGGTAGACAGGATAATTTAACTTAAGAAAAGCTGGCAAGAAACAAGCCAAGCTAAGGCCAGGCATTCATAATTAAAAATAAATCTCTGTGTATGATTTATTTGGGAGCTGGGTTGTGGGCCCCCCCAAAAGAGAAAAAACAAACAACATCCTTAAATTTGTATCAATGTATATACCTTAAACAAGAGTAGAAACACACACACACACACACACACACACACACATATAATATAACAAAAATAACCTTAGATTTGTATCAATATACAAAAATCCATACCAATGTAAAATATTTAAGACTAGTAGTTGCTTTTTAAGTTAAAAGTATATTCAATAATCTATCCTTTTATCCTATCATTCCTATATCCCCCTATTTTTTTTCAGAACTAGATACCTGAATCTAATCTACTTTGCTTAGTTTCCTCCCTGACCACGGCCAGTAACAACTTGTAACCAACCCTCCTAAACAATACAAACATCTATAATCCACCAAACAACTAAAAAGCACCCACCCTACCTTTTGCAAATGTACGTGTCATGTTCTTAAAATTACTTCCTGTTATTTGGGGGTGGTCACATTTTTAGGGGACCTTGAAAAAATTGAGATAATGGTCAAGTCCTGGGAGAGCTAGCTATTGTTCAGTATCAGTGTGATAGGGAAGTACAGAGCTTATCTGAGGTCCTGACTTGGAGTAGTTCATGAGGCTACTATGTCAGCGAACTGCTTTGAGGTTGTCCTGAGCAGTTTGTAGCCTAAAGCTGATCTTTGGGTAATGTTTGTCAGCTTATGGTATTACCACAATCCACGTGGATTCATCGTTGTGAGGTCCCACCATCTTCTTAGAAACCTCAAAGGTCACTGCCAGGAATGGTCACGGGTCACTGCAGAAAACTTAAAACATTTTAAATGTCACATGCAGCAGATCTCTGAGAGGTTAAAAACCACAATTTGTTAAGACATAGGGCACACAAATTTAATTCCTAGTTACCAAAGGCTTATGAGATATTATTTGTTTTCTCTTCTGTCCCATACCAGGTAGCTCTTCTGACATGAGACAGAAAGTTTTGAATTTTCCTTTTACAAGCATGTTTGGGTTTAGAGAACGATAGAGCCATGGTTCAACTCAAAGCCAACTTTAATTCCTTAAAAAATATTTATTTATTTATTTATTTATTTATTTATTTATTTATCTATTTATCTATTTATCTATCTATCTATCTATCTATCTATCTATCTATCTGTCTGTCTGTCTATCTATCTAGTTGGTTGGTTGGTTGGTTGGTTGGTTAGTTAGTTAGTTAGTTAGTTAGTTAGTTAGTTAGTTAGTTAGTTAGTTAGTTAGTT
>CABHPH010152711.1:46964-63835 GCA_902168325.1 Peromyscus nudipes
ATAGATAGATAGATAGATAGATAGATAGATAGATAGATAGATAGATAGATATAGCTGGATATTGCCCCTCTAAATTCTTCTTTCAGTGCAGTATAATTCCAGGCTCAGTCATGGCGGAAATATCAAGGCAGTGAAACAGTCCCACCTGAAAGCAGGATGTAGCCCCAGATTTTATACTTCACGTTTCACAGGGACAGGGCTTGAAGGAAGTTACATGTTGCTACCCACTCCAGGAATCTCTTTCCTTAAAGACATCGTTAACTAAGAGGCAACCTGACCTAGTCAGCCCTCTGTGTGTTAAACTGTTAACAGTCAGCCCTGACCAGTGTGATATTTCAAATTCTAGAGCAGGAAGGAACTTCAGAGACCCTGGACACAAGACCAGTAAGGTTATGAGCCTTTGGACACCCCTAGTGGGAGATGAAGAGCATAAAGGTCCTTATTTTTTAGGTAGAAAAATTGAGAACTTTCTGTCACTTCTTATCTGGATTTTGACTGAATGTTTAACCTGTCACTGCCTATCCATCTGTAAAACAGAGATAATGGTCTGTCTTGAAAGCCTGTTGAAGACTGTGGTTGACACCGAGTGGACATTCAATATTCTGCTTCCAGTTATCAAAAGGTGATGAGTGTTAGTATAAGGGGAAACCAGTGAGAAGGTTCTATCGTTTTATTCTATAAGATGTGTTCTCTTGGGTGACGCTTCGAATGAAAGATCTGCAGACTTTGCAAAGAGAATTTCCAAAAGAAGTTGATCACAGAAAGGCCCCGAAAGGGGCTCAGTGGAAGTCTTACATAGAAGCCTTACTAAGATTTTAAAACTGGACCCAGGATATCTTAGTTTTTTGTTTATTTGTTTTGTTTTGTTTTTCATTTCTATTTTTTGTTCCAATTCCCAGAAACACTCCAGCATAAGAAAGTTTGATTATGTTGTTAAATCATGTACTGGACTATGCAAGTAAAGGTTGATTAGTACTGGGATGGAAGTACGTTGGTAGAAAGTTCGCTTATGTTGTCAAACCATGTATTGTAACACAGGAGGAAACAGGCAAGCAGAGGCAGTGCAGGGCTCGGAAGGTAGCTTAGTTTCAAGAATGCTTGCCTGGCATGCATGGAGCCCTGGACTCTATCACCAGTATCATGGGGGTATGGTGGAACATGCCTCTAGTCTAAGCACTCAGGTGATAGAAGCAGGAAGATTAGAAGTTCAAGGTTATCCATGGCCAGTCTGGGCTACATAAGACCCTGTCTAAAAATAAAATTAGAAGGGGCTGCAGAAGAATAACACTGTTGTCTTTGAATCCTGGTGTCAGTTAATAAGTACTCATTGAAAAATGACTGGAGATAGTCTTGCATCTTGATATCCACATTTCCAGAATCTGGTAGCTTGCGGGCTCTGGTTTCGGGTGTGATATCCCAGTAAAGTATGTTCAAGATTCACATGTCCAGACTGGACAAACCCAGAGAGGTGTAGGGTGAGTGGATTCCATTTTGTCTAGTTCCCCTGACCATTCTCACATTTGTTCCCAGGATTTTTTTGTTTTGTTTTTTAAGAATTCTGGTTTAGTTCACTCTCTTATCCAGATTCAACTGGCTGTGTGATGAATGTAAGCATTCACTAAAAGTTGGTTGAATATGTGAATGAAAAGCACTGAATCTTTAGGAAGTCCAGAGAGGTTGAGAGGTACCAAAGCCATTCAGATGGGAATTAACAATGAATCACCCGAAGGCCTGAGCAAACAAATGGTTTCCTGCTGACCTGAGCCCAGACACTTTGCCTGGTTGATTAGTGCTCCCTTTCTTGGGTGGGAATCCATCTAGGTCTGTTTAACTCCTACTCTTCTCTGTCTGACTCTTCAGAGAACAGGGTAATTTTTTTTTACCTTAGCAACCCTCGTTCTGTGTTCATACCTACCAAAACCCCAGGTGCTTTGTGAATGAAATGGGATAGTGATTGGTGGTTCTGAGAGATACTCTGAAAGGAGAGATGATAGTTAAAATATCTGTATTTCTTATTGACTCACCAAGAAATTCCTGGAGATGATAAACATTTTCAGCAAAGTGACAGGTTACAAAATTAACATGCCAAAATCAGCAGCCTTCATAGATAACAAAGACAAACAGACTGAGAAAGAAATTGGGGGCACAATTCCATTCATCACAGCTTCAAGGATAAATAAAAACACTGGGAATAAACCTAACTGAGGAAGTAAAAGGACCTATGCAATGAAAACCTGAAAACAGCAAAGAAAGAAATTGAAGATACCAGAAGATGGAGAGACCTTCCACATACATGAATTGTTAGGATTAATATTGTGAAAATTGTCATACTACCAAAAGCAACCTACAAATTCAAATTGTGTCTTAAAATTCATAGGTAAGCACTAAAGACCTCCGATAGCCAAAGTAACCGAGCAATAAAAACCCTTCTGGATATATCACTATCCTCCTTCAAGTTATACTACAAAAGCCACAACAACAACAACAACAACAAAAACATAATGCTGACACAAAAATAGATACATCAAGCAATGGAATAGATTTGAGGACACAAACATAAAAGGCCACACACCTACACCACCTGCTTTTTGACAGCAATGCCAAAAACATCTATGGTGGTTTGAATAAGAATGGCTTTCATAGGCTTATATATTTGAATGCTTGGGCCCTGATTGGTGGAATTATTTGGGAAGGATTTGGAGCCGTGGATTGTAGGAGGAGGTGTGTCACCAGGCGTGGACTCTGAGGTTTTAAAAACTCACACCATTCCTAGGTAGCACACCCCGCCCCCTTACAGATAAGTGTGTGAGCTCTCAGCTACTGCTCCAGCACCAGGCCTGTCTCGCTGCTGCCATGTTCTCTGCCATGATGGTCATGGACTCTAACCCTATGGAACCATGAGTTCTAGATCAAATACTTCCTTCTGTAAGTTGCCTTGGTTGTGGTAACAGAAGAGTAACTAAGGTATCATATATTGGAGCAAAGATGGAATCTTTAACAAATGGTATTTAGAATACTGGACATCCACATGTAAAGGGATGAAATTTGATCCTTCTCTCTAACCATGTTCTTAAATAAATTTTAAATGGATCAACACCTCAGTGTTAGACCTGAAATTCCTAAAACTTCTTGAAGAAAGAGTAGGAAATATCAAATATAGGCTACATAGAATGTAGGCTCAGGTAAGGACTTTCTGAATAAAATTCTGGTCACCCAAGAAATAAGACTCGCTAATAAAATCCAGAAGCTTCTATACTGTAAAGGAAACTGTTGACTGACCAAGGAGGTAGCCTACAGAATGGGAAAAATATTTCACAGCTGTACATCTGACAGAGGATTAGTGTTTAGAATATACAAGGAACTCAGAAAACTAAACACCAAGAAAACAAGCAACCCATGTGTCTGAACAGAGGTCTCAGGATAAGAAGTATAAAGAAATATTTTAAAATCCATTCACTATCCTTAGCCATTTAGAGAAATGAAAATTAAAACTACTTTGAGATTTCATCTTACCCTATTCAGAATGGCTAAGATTAAGAAAACAAACGGGCCAGGCATTGGTGGCACACGCCTTTAATCCCAGCACTTGGGAGGCAGAGCCAGGCGGATCTCTGTGAGTTCAAGGCCAGCCTGGTCTACAGAGCAAGTTCCAGGAAAGGAGCAAAGCAACACAGAGAAACGCTGTCTCGAAAAACCAAAAAAGGAAAGAAAAAAAAAGAAAAGAAAAGAAAGAAAAAAGAAAAAGAAAACAAAAAAAGAGGGGAGATGATATAAGTATATGCTAATTAAATAAAAAAGTAAAACACAACAATCACTGGTGAGTATGTGGTCAACGGGAACCCTCATGCACTCTTGGTGGAAGTGCAAATTGGTGCAGCCACTATGGTAATCAGTGTGGTGGTTCCTACACCACAACTTTACCATGCGATCCAGCTATACGACTCCTGAGCCTACATCTAAAGGACTATATTTACTACTTCAGAGACACGTGCTTATCTATGTTCATAGCTGCTCTATTCATAGCAGTTAGGAGAGGTAACCAGCTTAGATTCTATCAGTGACAACGAAAATGTGGTACCGAGGACAGAAGTTATGGTTCGGCAATTAAGAGCACCGACTGCTCTTTTAGAGGACCTAGGTTCAATTCCCAGCACCCACAACTAACTGTAACTCCAGTTCTAGGGCACTCAGTACCCTCTTCCGGGCTCCGTGGGCACCAATCTCACAAATGATGCACAGACATACATGCAGGCAAAACACTCACACATAAAACAAACGTTTGAAAAAGAAAATGTGTTGCCTCTGTACAGTGAAATTTTATTTGGCCTCATACAGACTTGCTATTGCTCTTGGGTGCCCACCATCGAATTTGATGGTAAGGCCTTATTGCTGAAATCATCACATACTTTGGTCCCAGGACGTGTACAAATTATGGTACTGACCAGGAAGTGTCCTCTCTGCTGACTAGTTTTCATAGTCCTTTGCAACCCCTGTGAAAGGGCTATTCGACCCCAAAGGGGTCATGACCCACAGGTTGAGAACCACTGTGCTAAATGGGTATAGTGTCAAACTACTGCCTTCTTTCTATCCCTCCACCTAGAGATGAGTGCAAATTTCATACTTAGTCAGAGGGAATGACTTTGTGCAGTGGACAGTAGCTAACCCAGAAACTCACAACTGGTCAACGTGCAGAGAATTAGGGTCATAGGCATGCTCAGCCACAAATGGGACATCTGCAGCATGCATTCTGAGGGGAATAAACCTTCTTACTCTTTCTGTTCTTATTCTAGTCTAGTCTCTTTTTTGTTCTTCTACCCAGATGTTTCCCATCTCCTGCTGTCCTGATGACTTCCTTCTCCATGTTTCCTTCTACACCTTTCCTGGTGTTTTCCTTACGTATTACAGGTGAAAAACAAATTATCCCCAGGAACCCACATACAGTTAAACATTTATCTTTGAGATTTCTCATAGATCAGGAGCCTTTCCGCCATAACCATTGACATAGGCAGTATTATAATTGCCAGAAAAACAGGTTACTGGTTTCACATTTCCTATTTTAGAGTCTAGTCCAGTTATCTTAACTAGCCATCCAATTCTTTGTTTTTTTTTAGTTACACGATGTCATCCTTTGTTTTAGCTGTGATGCACACTGACACCTGTGAACACATTTCCCAGTATCAAAAAGAACTTGAGCTAACCTCCCAGAACTTGATTGTTTTCGTTAATCTTTAACCTACACCCCAGTCTATATGACTCCTCAAGAGAAACTCCTAAGTCCTGGCCGTGTGATACTTCCTTGTTCTTATTTTCTATCCTCTGCAGTCTCTGCTTTATCAGGGGTGGGGGCAACACTATATTCTACTTTTATCTATATTAATTTTCCCACTAAATTAACCTCTATCATAATCCCTTACTATCATTGCTAAAAATCCTTAGTCATTAAAGTTCTATTTAAACTAATACTATTATTGTATAAAATTATTACTTCAGTTGAACGATACAGTATAAGAGAAAATCATCGCCGGGCATTGGTGGCACACGCCTTTAATCCCAGCACTCAGGAAGCAGAGGCAGGCAGATCTCTGTGAGTTCGAGGCCAGCCTGGGCTACCAAGTGAGCTCCAGGAAAGGCGCAAAGCTACACAGAGAAACCCTGTCTCGAAAAACCAAAAAAAAAAAAAAAAAAAGAGGAAATAATCTTCATACTAACCCACAGATAAAAATGGCCCAGTAAAGGGCTAGAGAGATGGCTCAGAGGTTAAGTGCACTGGCTGCTCTTCCAGAGGTCCTGAGTTCAATTCCCAGCAACCATATGGTGACTCACAACCATCTATAATGAGATCTAGTGCCCTCTTCTGGCCTTCAGGGACACATGCAGGCAGAACACTGTATACATAATAAACAAATCTTAAAAAAGAAAAAGCCCAGTAAAAAGGGGATATTTTCATGAGATAATCACTCTGCATTAGAGGCAGTAGAGATTCCCCTACACCTGTTCACACCATGCCAGAAAAATGGCAGCAGCAAACATGCAAAGGCACAGTAGTAGCAGGAGACATTCTGGAGCCCAAGCCCTCAGAGCCTTGCCTATCCGAGGTTCTCCCATCAGTGCCTTGCATTCTGGTGGGTTGAACTCCTGACCTCAGTTGCCACCTGCTGCTCCTCCAACATGGGCACTGGCACACCCCACTGAGTCCTCTTTTACTTTAAGACCAGGTCTCCCTAAATTCCCCAGGCAGGACTTGAACTTGCCACCCTCCTTCCTCAGCAGTTTTTGTCACTAGTATCATAACCAAGCTGGACTTAATGTGGTTTGTAAATAGTACAAACAAACTGTGATCGGAGGGTTTTCATTAAAGTTTGGACGAGTTATAATTCATATACTTATGTATTTTATGTAGGTGAGTGGATTCACACAAGCCACAATAAACAAATAGCTTGAGGAAGTCAATTCTCTCCTTCTACCACGTGGGCTCTGATAATTGAATTCAAGTCATCAGACTTGGCGGTAAATGCCTTTACCCACCAGGCTGTCTGGCCAGCCCTGGATGATGTAGCTTTTTCGTTTTTGTTTTGTTTTGTTTTGTTTTGTTTGAGACAGGGTTTCTCTGTTTAGCTTTGGAGCCTTTCCTGGAACTCACTCTGTAGCCCAGGCTGGCCTCAAACTCACAGAGATCCGCCTACCTCTGCCTCCCAGGTGCTGGGATTAAAGGCGTGCGCCACCACTGCCTGGCTTTGATGATGTAGTTTTATTGGAGGGAAAAAATGTATTTGTTTCATACTCAGAAAAATAAAAATTAGGTTTCCTCTAAAAATGAAGCCCCTGTCAAAATAGTTTCACTATGTATGACTTTAAGGATGGATAGAGAAGAGTGTGACCTGGGAAGAGGCAGATGCTAAGCATACCTCTGCTAAGTCATAGGCAGGTGACAAATTAAGCAAACATTTGCTGAGGACTTAGACACTTAGTATTGTAGGAAGAGAAACAAAACCTGTATCCCAGACATTCAGTCATGCATTTGATAGCTCTTGCTAATCTCAAAAGTGACACCCCAGAAGACAGATTCTCTTTTGGAAAATGATGTTCTTCTAGACTCCTCATAAAGGGCAAATGGATACAGTAATTGACTCATAAAGTTAATTGTGTGACATGTTGGAAAAGATCCCTTATTTAGTATGATAGTTTGTTCATAACATCCTACTTCATATGAGTTATTAAAGTCTTACACAATCCTCTGATATAAATGGATCTTCTCTCTTAGAGCTGACGAGGGTTAGGACAAAAGCTCTAAGGAATTTCCCAAAGTCTCTCCTAAGTTAAGCAATAGGCACCATGTTTTAGCCAGTGGTATGCTGCTAAAGCCCACAGTACCAGAAGGCTTGCTGACTTGCCTCACATGCAAATTTCTTGATATGCTTTCCAATTTTCTATTTAAGAGAAAGAGTTCATTCTCTCCGGAGGGTCTCACCCATCAAACAGCGTAAGGTAAATAACACGTCTAAACATTGTAAGTACTGTGATGAAACTTAGCTGTTAGAGGAGGGGAAGACCAAGCTTAAATGTTCAGCTGACAAGGGTAAAACCATGGTGGCCAGTGCCGTCCATTCCGTTAGCCACAGCCTTTTTAGCTCTCATAAATCACAAGGCTGTACTGGGCCCTTATGAAGAAGCTGATATTACTAATGGCTTGTTCTGCAGGAACATAAACAAGATGTAAAACTGAAGGAAGTTCTTGATGGCTCTTTTGCCTTTCTTAACAATCCATCATTATTCCATTATTAACATAACCTTAAGACAGTTGGTTATAATTTCTGTCATTGTGGAATTTCTATTGGGCTGTTGGGGTTTCATTTTGTTTTAAAATAAATATCCCCTAAATAAGAACTTTTAACTAATTGGGTGAGTGAAAACCCACAGCTGTTGGCCCCAGAGGGCAGGATTAAAGTACGGTGGAAGTAGACCTCCTCTCTTTCACAGCAAAGACGTAGAGATGGCTTTGCATTCTGCATGCTGAGCTGTGGTTAGCAAAGCTTTGTTGGGAGTTTCCTTGGAGGATGAGGCAGTCTGTAGATATTGCTCAACACTCCCAGAGGTCTTCCTTATATGCAGGTTTGGCAATAACCAAGATCACTTGGGGCTATATCTCACCTAGCTTCTCAGGAAAGGAACAAAGAATCAGCTCCATGTGTCACGTGTAAGAATTGGCAATGTGAAGTGAGAAGATTAGGCAATCTTGTGGATGTTTTCAGGAAGGTGTATTTGAAGCTCATATCCTATGCCCTTGTATATATTTGGAGGTTAAAATATGTTCAGATGCATGTGCGAAAGGTTAAATTCCTGTCCTAAATTTAGACCAGTTGACTTCAAGGGTACACATTGTACATTAGCCAGTGTGTGTGTCTGCTGTTGAGCTAAGCTGTGATAAGCCTGTTTATACTGACTCAGGCACATGGGCATTCATTTCCTTTTTTATAATATGCTTTTCCTGGGACATAAAAAAGCACTGTGTAAATATATATTTACATATATGCATGTATTTAATTTATGTATATTTATATATACACAGTATGTTTATGTTATTTACATATTTGAATATAGTAGGTCATATCATACTCTTTATATGCACAGTACTTATTGTTACATTGATGAATATTCTCTTGGACAACTGTTCCTGGATAGGAGACCCAGGGCTTCAGGCAAGTTAAGCATGAGTTTCATAACTGAGCTGTACTCCCAATTCCTGTATGTTGTCAGACTTTCTTTTGGGGACTACCAGCTCCCAAATAATGACACGGAGACTTTTTATTAATTACAATAGTTTGGCCTTGGCTTAAGCTTGTTCACAACTAGCTCTTATTATTTAAATTAACACATTCATATTAGTCTCCATTCTGTGGCATGGCTCATTACCTTTCCTCCATAATGCATGTCTGCCTTCCTCCACCTCTCTTCTTCCCAGAGTACCTCTCTCTGCCTGGAAGTCCCCCTAACCTCTCCTGCCTAGCTATTGGCCATTCAGCTCTTTGTTAAACCAATCAGGTGCCTTAGGCAGGCAAGGTAAAACAGTGGCATATCTTCACACTGTATGGTCATATATCCCACAACACCCATCTATACCACCTATGGCAACTCTAGGAAGTGCATTCTTTATAAACTCGGCCACTGCCACGACAGGTACAATTTAAAATCCTGTAACTCCAGTGTCTGATTTTGTGTGGTATGTTGTTTTGGCAGAGACACAAATGAGTGCACCTCCCATTCCCCTTTTTCCCTTGCTTTGCGTCCTCATCACAGGGAAGTAAAGGAAGCAGCTGTAATGTGCCTCAGCAGTACTGGGAGCTGGTGGTTGCAGGCTGGCGCAGATGGAGCAAACAGTCTGCAGCCCGGACAGAGGCTAAGAAAAGATGCCTAAGCCTCGGCTCTGCTCCAGCATGTGTCTGGGCTCTGGCTGGACCTTCAGCTTTTCACCAAACCCTGTGACCCACACGTGTGCAGGTGCCTTCTCCCAGAGAAAGAGCCCTGGCTTCATACTCATTCAGAACTCCATTTAACTAGAGCAGTGGGTCTCAACTTTCCTATTGCTGTGACTCTTTAATACAATTCCTCATGTTGTGGGACCATAAGATTATTTCATTGCTACTTTATAACTGTAAGTTTGCTACTGTTATAAATCCTAAATCTGATGTGCGACCCTTGTGGGGGTTGTGACCCACATGTTGAAAACCACTGAACCAGAAAGTGACAGATTGAGTTATCATCATCATTCTAAAGTCCAAGAAACTCTTGTCATGAGAGAAACAGAAGACAAGCTCATTTTGTGCACAATTCTACCATCCCAGGGTTGAAAATAGTATTAGGAAATGTTGAGAGTTCTCTAACAGTTCCCCACCCTCTAACTCCAAACTCTACCCTTCACCCCAAATTTTTGTGCCTTCTAGAAAAATAAAACAACCTCAAAATTATTCATCTAATCTAACCCAAGAGCAGTTGAGGCGATAATAAACTTTCTGTGGTTCAGGTAGTTGTCTTCATTCTTCTGGTTTGGGATCCACACGGGGACGGTTTCTTTCTGTTGCTGGTTCTAGCAAGTCTTTCTAGGAGCGGTGCATTTCTCATCAGCAATCAGTCAACATCTGTACCTCATCTGAGTGGCAGTATGTGTGTGGACGTGTGTGAGGCTGTTGTTGGCTTAATTATATATGATAAATCAACTAGAAACTCTGAATCAACTCTTGTAGATACCTGCCTGCATTGTAAGGGCTTCTGCAGCTCAGAAGCTGTTTGCCACCTCTGAGGTATCTTAAAGCTAAAAGCCTGGGGCTGGGGAGATGGCTTAGCAGTCAAGAACACTTATTACTCTTGCAATTGTCCTGGGTTAGTCCCCCATCCACATGGTGCCTCACAACTATCTGTAACCTCTGTTCCAGGGGATCCTATGCCTCCTCCTGACGACTGTGGACACAAGGCATGCATGTAATGAATGTACATATATTCAGGCAAAATACTCATACACACAAAATATATTTTAAACAGCTAAAGGCCCGGAAATGATCTTTTCTCTATTGAATGACATAAGCACATTACCAGCTGATTTCATTATTTAAAGGTAGGACCAGGTGGGAGACAGTTCCTAACTTTTAGGGTGGACACAGCACACTAAAGACTTGGGTAATATGAATATTAAAGGCTAGTCTTCTGCAGCTGAAGAAATCAGATGGTTATAAGAGGTTCTTTTTACAGCTATTTTTACTTGTTTGGTTTTAAAAAGAATATACCATATGACAGTGTTCCTCCAAGTACAGAAACAGCCTGGGCTGGACTGGGACTTCCATTCACTCATCTTTTGTGTTGGGGGAACTAGAAGAGGTCAGATACCTACTTAATGGAGCTCAGCTACTCTTAGAGCACAAACATCACTCAAGCCCTAAAGAAGCACAGTGTCAGTTTCATTGGAAAGCAGATCAGTGTATAAACTGACAACATGGCTGTAGATAAAATTCTAAACCGTCTTAGTAAATAAGAAACACAGAGCCAAATACAGAGTTAAAGCCTAAGAGATCAGAGCAATAGCCACAACTCCCTTTAGCTTGCCAGTCGCTGCCATCGCTTCCCCAGAGAGAGAGAGACCTTTTCCTGTGTGACCTGCCTTTTTATTGCCTTTCTGTTCTACCTTCTCATTGGCTCTAAACCCAACCACATGATTTCCTCGTCACTGCCTGTCTATGCAGACCTCCAGGTCTCTATGGTTCGTACTGGGATTAAAGGTGTGGGTCACCACTTGGCTGTGTCCTTGACTATGCAGAGACTCTGCCTGCCATGTGATCGGATTAAGGGCATGTGCCACCACCACTGGACTTCAGCTAAATGGCTTGCTTTTAGCTCTGATCCCCAGGCAACTTTATTTATTAACATACAAATAAAATCACATTTCAGCACAAATAAAATATCACCACAAGGCTGATCTGTGGCATGGTTAAGGAGAAGGTTTTTATTGTCCATATGAGGGAGAGAACAGCCAGAGGCATCTGGAAAAGTCCGGAGCAGAGAAAGAATGTGGTAGACTGAACATGACCAGAAGGGGAGGGGGGCAGAGAGGAGGAGACCGAGAGAAAGACAAAGAGAAGACCAACAGAGGGCAAAAAAGAAAGGGAGGCCTAAGAGAGCACAGAGCTGAAATAGCAGGGTTATAAGGAGAATGAGACGCTGTGTGGAGGGAAGCCTGTGAGCTGGAGAAGTTTAAGGTAGGGGAGAGGCGAGAAAAGCTACTGGAGGCTATGTAGGTCTGGAGGATAGCACTCAGTTTGGTATGCTTAGGCACCATAGATAACCATTTATCCCTTCTGCCAGTGATAAAGGCAATGGTGTCCTTTGGTAGAGAGGAACTGGCTTCACAAGTTCCCCCAAAATGCTGGCTTTGGTCTAACTGTCAGAATGTGGGGAAATGGAGTTTCCTTTGGACCTGACAGTCAGGAGAGGTGAATGGGGAACATGTAGATTTTTAAAATTTAGAGACAGCCCTTATAACCATCTACCTAGGAGTTGGGTTTAATAGATTGTTACCCAATATGAGGGTGAGGAAATGTCCAATAGCAGTAGGTTTTTGTTCCTTTATCCCTGCTAATTGACATTTGCTGACCAGTGTTTGATCAGGGTGCACTCAAAGGAGTCCAGGGAGAACCTTAAAAGGCTCTAGTTACCACCCTTCATTTTTATGCAGTAAACATTTTCTGTATGGTCCCTGCAGTGTGCTAGGCTTTGGCCTAGGTTACAAGACTGGCGAAATTGAAAATGTTGCATTGGTTGGAGAAGGGCTGGGCTGGTGTGAAATTTCAGGTTCTCACAGTACTCCCAACTTCTTCACCACCCCTCCTAGCTCCCTTAGTGGCCCTCTTTTACTTAGAATTCGCCTGTGCTCCACTTAGTGTTTGTAATTATGCACATATATTTGTTCACAAAATCCCAGCTTCTTAACCTGCAGGTCATGCGACTGAATGTGGGGGTTGTGAAAACTTTGGCAACACCACACTGTTTCTGAATGCACAATGACCAAACATTAATTCCAAACCAAACACGGGACGATTCCAGGGTATTTTGGGCGGCACTTGTGTGCAGTGTTTGAGTGCTGTGCAGCCTTTGGTTCTTTCTGAACACATGACAGGCATTCTCTGCACTACACATGCTGCTGTGCCATGAGGTGCCAGTGGATGCTCAGATTTAAGACTACTGTATGTGCATTCTGCTTCTTTAGAAACATTATGGTTTCGTTATGGAAAACAAAGTCTTTCGCTCGTTTCCTACTTAACTAATTCAATACTTACATACTGAAGAATGAAGGTATCTTTGCAGTATGTTGTATCAGGATATTTGAATTTCCCATACCCATTTAAAAAAATCTGAGCATGGCCCATATTGTAGCCCCAGCCCTGTAGGGAGGAGACAGCAGGTTTCTGGGAGCTTGCTGGCTACTAGCCTAGCTGAAATGAGAGGTTCAGGGAGATACCCTGTCTCAATGAAATAAGGTGAAGAGCGGTAGAGCAGGACACCTGATGTCTTACTCTGGCTTATACACACACACACACACACACACACACACACACACACACACACATCCATGCACGCACGCACACAAAATTGTGACTTGAATTTTCTCAGAATTAGGACAGAATTTTTAGCAATTTCTAAATAACCCAAACACACTTCTACAATTATGTACTATGTATTTAAATGAAGTATCAATCTCAGCTGATGATTATAAAATAAATATAGCAGTTAACTGAAAAACACTGAAGGTACTCTACATTCAGCATATTAAGAATTTTGCCAAGACTTAATTATGTAAATTTTATTATGTAAAAAAAGCATCTTCCTCTGGGCGTTGGTGGCACATGCCTTTAATCCCAGCACTCGGGAGGCAGAGCCGGGCGAATCTCTGTGAGTTCGAGGCCAGCCTGGGCTACCAAGTGAGCTCCAGGAAAGGCGCAAAGCTACACAAAAAAAACCCTGTCTCGGGAAAAAAAAAAAAAAAAAGCATCTTCCTAGTATACGAGTTTGCTTTCATCTTTAATAAATGGCAAACTTGTATCTATGCCAAAATTGTATTTATACTAAAAAAATTGTTTTAAAATAAATTTCTGTATCCTTCGTCAGTCACGATTTGATTTGTATACCTGTGTTCTGTAGTTTTGTGCCTGTGTTAGCATGAAATTTTCTTGGGTACAAAGGAGTCTTGAGGGAAAAAGGTTGAATAATGCTTGCTCAAAATAAGTGTGTTTCTGGTGAGGGTGCAGAGACCAGGTAAAGAGGTGTTTCCTAAGCCACCAGTGTTTCCTCCTTCCTCCGTGATTAATATCCTTTACAAATGTATTCCAGAACTTATGCAATCCCTGCGTGTGTTGTGGTTTCTCCCTCCCTGTTTCTCAGCCCTGCCATTCTTTGTAAGATCTTCTTTTTCCTTGGGAAGAAGCAGACTGCATACCTTCAAGGCCTAACTACTTGCTTCCTTCAGATTTGAAGGCTCTCGGGGGCTCCTGTTACAGAGAGAAGTGGGCCCAAGCCTGCCCTTCTCCCCGTTTTCTTTGTTGTGATGTGGTCATTAAGAGTAGAGTGGGGTGAACAGCGGGGCAAGAGCCCAGTGAGCCCTTGGGTTGATAACCTTGGCTTTCAGGAGTCACAGGTATGCACTGCAGTGACTCTCCCGGAAAACTGAACCCAGACTGCTGCCCACACCAAACCATCGTGACCTTTCAAGCAACCCTGTGCTGTGCTTAAAGAGAAAAGCTGTTACTCTCAGCTGTTCCCAGGGCACAGACACCTCTGGCTCTCCAGCATGTCAGTACTTGCCTTCTGGTTTTTCAATTGTGCTCCACCCAGTTCAGTGTAGGGGCCCCACCTCTCACAAGATCTGGGTACGTGACCCTGGAACCCAGACAGCCTCGCACATAAATCTTCCTGGTCCACCTGCAGATCATCTGTCAGCAGCTCTCGGCTTCTCCCTTGGTTAGGCCATTCTCACACGTCCGGCAGACACAGGCCTCTGGAAATGGAGACTGACCCTGTTCATCGCTGTCTTAATCTGTCTTTCTCTGTATCGTCACTGCCTGTAGCCAGGCTCTGCTCAACTGGGTAAGTTCATGAGCCCCAAAGTAGTAATGAACAGCAATGACATTACTATTACTATGTCTTAGTCCATTTCCTGCTGCTCTAAGAGGAAACCACAGGCTAAATTCCTTTTTTAAAAAAGATTTACTTATTATGTATACAGTGTTCTGCCTGCATATATGCCTGTAAGCCAGAAGAGGGTGTCAGATCTCATTACTGATGGTTGTGAGTCACCATGTGGTTGCTGGGAATTGAACTCATAACCTCTGATAAAACAGCCAGATCTCTTAACCGCTGAGCCATCTCTCCAGCTCCTGGCTAAATACATTTCTAAACAGTAGGCTTATAGTAGGCTTACAATTCTAGAGCAATGATTCTCAACCTGAGGGTCACGACCCATTTGATTGAATGACCCTTTCATTTGGGTCACTTAAGACCATTGGAAAACACAGATATTTATATTATGATCCGTAACAGTAGCAAAATTACAGTTATGAAGTAGCAAGGAAATAATTATGGCTGGAGATCACCACAACATGAGCAACTGAATTAAAGGGTCACAGCATTAGGAAGGTTGAGAACCACTGTTCTAGAGGCTGGGGTCTAGAAGCATGTCACCAGCATCTGGTGAGGTCCTTAATGTGGTTTCATTACCTGGGAGAATAAGAAATCCTGTGCTGTAAGTGAGCAAAGAGAAAACACTGAATTCATTAGGAACCCACTCTACCAACAACACTTGGTGCATGCTAAGTGGATTCTAACTCTTCACATCACAATGGTGTGATGGCTAATCTTGGTTGTCAGCTTGGCACACCTGGGAACCTCAGCTGAGGAATTGCCTCTATCCTATCAGACTGTGGGCATGTCTGTAGGGTCCTTTCTTGATGGTTGATACAGGAAGTCCCAGCCCACTGTGGGCAATACCATCCTTAGGCAGGTGGGCTTGGGCTGTATAAGAATGACAGCTGAATATGAGCCTGGGGATAAGCCAGTAAGCAGCATTACTGCCTTAAGTTGCTTTTGGTCATGGTATTTATCACAACAGGAAAGCAGAGTAGGACAAACGGTGAATAAACTCTAACCTTAATAATTTTAGAAGGAGTGTTCAAACAGCATAATGAGCAGCTGGATTTCACTTTTGGGTGTCATGAACTGAATGTTTATGCCTCCCATTCATATGCTGAAGACCTGACCCCCATTGTAATAACATTAAGAGGTAGGTTCTTTGGGGGAGTGAATAGGTTTAGATACCATTGTGCATATACAGAAATGGTGAGATTAATGCCTTTGCAAAAAAGAGACAGAGCCAGTTCTCATCCATGTGAGTTTGTAAGAGGGTGTTCATTGGCAAGCTGGGAAAAGGGCCTCAATAGACCCTTCCAGCATCTTCATCTTGGATTTCACAGCCTACAGAAATAAATGTTCCATGATTGACACAGTATATAGCATTTTGCTACAGCAGCCAAAGCTAAGATAACAAGGCTCTTTCTACAGTAGCCTGTGCTTCCTGGAAAACAGGCAAGCCCTGAGCTTTCTGGTCAGTTTGATGTGTGGGTAGTTTTATGATGGTAAATGCATGTAGTAAATTAACCCCGTTAAGCCACTTCTAAGTGTTTGAATAAAATGCACAGGGCAGCCATGCAAGAATGTAGATTTGATAGAATTGTTTAGCTTGTTAGCTGGATGACCTTGGGCAAGTCAGTCCACTGCAACAATAGCATATAATATATGTGAAGATACAAGCCAGGCAGTGGTGGCACATGCCTTTAATTCCAGCACTCAGGAGGCAGAGGCAGGAGGATCTCTGTGAGTTCGAAGCCAGCCTGGGCTACAGAGTGAGTTCCAGGAAAGGCGCAAAGCTACACAGAGAAACTCTGTCTTGAAAAACGAAAAAAAAAAAAAAAAGATATAGTGCTATTAGGAAGAATAAAAGACACCAGGTAAAGCCATGCTTTGCACACCGTACAACAGATAGGAAGCAATCAGTTAGTGCTAATTATTGTTGCATTACCATTTTGCTGGGGAAATGGGGTCCTCAGATGATGAAAGGTCAACAGTGTGAAATGAGATATGAGTGGAGCAGCTGGGGAGCCCAGGAAATTTTGGAAGGAGGGAACCTAATAAGGCTTCAAGGAGGACAGAGTTGGGCTAGGGTGAGTGCAGACAGAAGTTCCATGATTTGGCCTATGTAATTTTTTCTTTTCTTTCTTTCTTTCTTTCTTTCTTTCTTTCTTTCTTTCTTTCTTTCTTTCTTTCTTTCTTTCTTTCTTCCT
>CABHPH010152711.1:63935-86986 GCA_902168325.1 Peromyscus nudipes
TTCCTTCCTTCCTTCCTTCCTTCCTTCCTTCCTTCCTTCCTTCCTTCTGTTGGTCTTTCTTTCTCACTGGATTGCTTTCTTGCTTTCTTTTTCTTTTAAAGAGAATTGAGCAGGGATTAGGTCTGTTTCCTGCACTTACCCAGTCTGAGCTCGGGCAAGCCCTGAGTCTTGATTTCCTTGACTATAAGAATGACACAGAGCCAGGCGGTGGTGGCGTGCGCCTTTAATCCCAGCACTCGGGAGGCAGAGCCGGGTGGATCTTTGTGAGTTCGAGGCCAGCCTGGGCTATAGAGTGAGTTCCAGGAAAGGCGCAAAGCTACACAGAGAAACCCTGTCTTGGGGGGGGGGGGAATGACACAGAAAATACCTATGTTCTTTGTTGTGAGTGACAAAAGGAACAACTCACATAAAATGCATTAGATATGGAAGAGTACAAGCAAGAGTAAAATTACGATTAGATAAGAAACCCAGGATCTCAGAAAAATCCTTAGCTTCCTAGACGGTAATAGTCTACCCTGTCTCTGTACACAGAGTTTCAGAATCACCGACAGCTGACAGAGGCTGAAGTCCAGTGCTAACATGGCCATCCTGGCTGAGTTGCCCTCTCTCCTTCCCCCAAGTGCAGAGAATGTTCTTTAGGTCTTTGGTTCCAGTACCTGAGACAATTCATGAAGTCCCCCATACAATAACAATTACAATAATAACAAACAGCAGCAGCAATATAGTAAAACACCTGCTGCTACCGTGTATGCAGTGGTTTTAATATGTTTGACACTGCTAAGTGCTTTATAGACCTTATCCAATGTAAATCTTGACACCAGAAAACAAGTATTTTTATTCTCAATTTAGAGGTAATTAAAACCCAAAGTGGTGGTGCATTCCTTTAATCCTGTTAGAGAGAGAGGCAGGGGAATTGCAACAATTTCAAGACCTGCCTGTGCTGCACAGAGTAATAGGCCATCAGAGCTACCTAGCAAGACCCTGTTCCAAACAGGTAAAATAGAGGGCTGGGGAGATGGCTCAATGGTAAAGTACTTGCCTCACAAGCATGAGGACCTGAGTTCAATGCCCAGAATCCACACAAAAATTCTGGATATGGTGACAGGATGACCCAGGGCTTGTTGGCCAACCAATCTAGCCTAGTGGAGAAGCCCCAAGCCCAGGGAGAGACCCTGTCACCAGGAAGGTAGACAGTGTTCCTAAGAATGTCACCTGAGCTTATCCCTCTGGCCTACACACAGACACACCCCCACAATTACAGAGATAATTAAGTTGAGGCTTAGGAAAAAATTCCTATATTTAATCCCTACTTCTTTCTCCCCAAAGTCCTTTGTGCCATTTTACTGGTAAATATAAGAAAAACATGCTTTCCTCTTGTCTCTTAAGCCGGGTTTCTCAAGTAGGATGTGGTAAATGATTACAAAGTTACTATTCCAGTGTGTCTTCTTCCTTTTATAACTCTTGTTGCTGGAAAAATTTAGACCCCCACAGTATTCTCTGATCACCACCACATGCTCTTTCTAACCCAGAGACGGGGTTGATGGTAGGAATCATCTACCGTACTTATCCTGGGCTTCGTATATTTGTTGTTTTGTTTGAGCACAAGAAAAGCCTTTTAAGGGGCGTGTCATTCTGATTGTATTCATGAGGAAACCAATCAAGGAACCGAACCAAATACCCCGCTAATAAGTAACAGAACTCTATGTCCATCCAGACCATTCCAAGCCTCACGAAGAAAACGGGTGTGGAGACTAAGCATTGTTTGTATCCTGTGCACAGTGTACCATAGGCCGCCGTGAGGAACCTTGGAATGTGGCAATGTGATGTGATCCAGAGATGCAAAATAGGCCTGCTTGGTTTATGTTTAAAATTATTTCTGTGTCACGTGTTTATAGGACTAAATCCTGAAACTTGGTAGAAAAGAAAAATGGAAGGTCTCCTCTTGCGTGATAAGGCTAGCGCTGGAGGAGAGCGGTGTGAGCTATTAAATTCTTATCATGGCACAAAGGTTTTTGAATGTCAAATGTTAAACTCTCCTACATTCCATATGAATTTTGCTATGAGTCTTCAGTCCCCAGGGTAGGCTTCCTGCCTGTGCCTGTCAGCCTCATTGTTAGATATTTTAAATAAAGCTTTCCCTCACATGAAAACTCCTTCCAGCCCTTCCTTTTAGGAAGCAGTCATAAATAAAGGGTGTACTGGGCCTTTGCAGTTCCCTTCCTTTTACCTTTTTCAGCTGCATGCCCATCCCCCCCCCCCACTATCCATCCTCAGAAGTGTAAAGCTAAGGTAAAAAAAAAAAAAAGTGCTTTTTAAAGAGGCTCTGGGGAAGTAGGCAAATGACAGAAGCGTCTATACGAAAATTAAGGGAGGGGAAACTCAGCGAGCAGGAAATCCATTGATGTTATGATGAAACGTTGTCACTGGAGATGATGACAAATGAGAGTCGGTTCCCATGGGGACCACACACTGCCCTACTGATCATCTGACCCATGGCTGGATGTTGGCTAGCCTCAGAACTGACCCAAAAGATGACAAGATGGTTTTAGTCCCGTTGTCTCATAAGCATTCAGGAGCCCCTTAGGGGACAAGGGGAGAGGAGAAAGAAGGATAAAAAGATGAAAGCTGAGATGTGGAAAGAAAAATGTTTTTAATTATGCCGAGGAGGATTGTGGGTCCACCTGTAGCTTTTTGTTGAGGTTGTCCTTTGTTTTCGCCGGTCTGCCAGAGATCATGGCTGGGTGCAGCCCTGGTTTCTGTGTGGCCTCTTGGAAGATTCTAGGGCAGAGCATCCCCCTTGAGTTTAGCAGATACATTCAGGCCTTAATCTCTCTGTGGGCTGTCCTGACTCTAAGAGATTCTGTGATGCTTGCCCAGCAACCTGGGTTTGGTCAGCATGCTAAGGGAGATTGCTTTTAGAAAGGGAAAAGAAAATGAATTATTAGTGGACGTTTCCATAGTGAGCCATACATAGTAAGCGCATTCCTTGGTGGAAGATAAAGAGAACCCTTCCCAGGCTGCAGGTAACTGGACTATAGCACCTTACATATCCTCTGTC
Source organism: Peromyscus nudipes (assembly GCA_902168325.1). NCBI lineage: Eukaryota > Metazoa > Chordata > Mammalia > Rodentia > Cricetidae > Peromyscus > Peromyscus nudipes. Next base: position 66,994 of record CABHPH010152711.1, read on the forward strand.
TCCATTTCTCCAGCTAGAAAGTGATAACTGCTATTTTTCTCTTATACCATAGAGTATTATAATGAAGTATTATAATAAGGTTAAAAAAAAAAAACTTGAGCAAAATATTGAATTCAGAAACTCATTCCCTAAGGCAAAGGAGCAGTCTGTCCCCTGTATTCTCTGTCCAGCTTATAAAACAGTGAATGTTTGAAGATGTCTGAGTTATCCGAACAATTATAATTTAGTCTGATTGCACTTATGCCACAATTAACATAGTCAGGTAATGTTAGCAAGGGCTTGTGAGGTTTTGTTTTGCAGGGACTGTATTATGACATTTAACCCTATCCTTTCTAATGTGGGTACTTTCATAGGAATGATGAAGAATTCTGAATGAAATCATATTTTTAAAAATCCCAGTTCTTACTAAAGTAAGAGGCTGCGTGCCGTACGCTCTCCTGCCAAGAATCTCATGTTAAAGCGAATTTAAAAAGCACCGGGGGATGCTGGCCATGGAGCTCGGTTGGCAGACTGCTTGCCCAGCATATAGGAATCCTGGGTTCACTCCCCAGCACTATATAAACCAGATGTGCTGGTGCACGCCTGGACCCTCTTCCAGCATTCAGGAGGTGGAGGTAGAAGGGTCAGAAGTTCCGAGTCATCCTCCGCTACACAGTGTTTTCCAGGCCAGTCTGTGTGACATAAGACCCTCTCACCTAGAAAAAGAAAAGATAGATGTGGAGTGGGGCGGCTTTGGAGGAAACTGCCAAGAGAAGTGCTGTCTAGAAGTTAGAAGCTTGGGCTCTGAGGATTACTGAGTTCCTGTCACCCTGTGACCTTGAAAAGGTGACTTCGTCTTCAGCGTCTGCCTCTAGAAAATAAAGGTTTTGGCACCTCATAGGGGTTTTTGTTTGCTTGAAACAGGTTCAAGCAGTCCTTGATTCCTAACCTCAGCCTTGAGTACCTGGAATTAGGGTCATGGGACTCCTCACCCGACTAAAGGGGTTTTTTAAAATGATTAAATTGATATATACACGTGAAATGCTTAGTGCGGGAACTTCACAAAGCATTCAGCAAACGTTGGCCTTTCTTTTTTTAATGAAGCAAGTGGGGTGTCCCATGAGAGACTGGGGGAGCTGCTGTAGCGACAGCAAAAGTATGTGGTTGAGATGGTTTCACTGTCGTGGATAGCTGGACTCTGTATGGAGGTACTGTGCGTCCGCTGCTGAGGAATGTAGCTTGGGGGCTGGGGTGTACCTCCTGTTAACTTAGCACATGCCAGGCTCTAGGTTGAGGCCTACCCTCACCAGGCAGCCAAAAGCAGGCGTTCCCCAAAGCTCTTAGCCAGAAGCTCCAACTGCCCCACTCCCAACAATGAGTTTGGCAGCCAACCCAGACTGAGGGTTTTCTAACATTGTGCTCTGTGCCTTGTCTTCTTATGCTCAGAAGATGTTTAACCCCTGAGGTTTGTCATAGAGTCACCTTTCAAGTGACATTTGTGGCTCCTTTAGGTTTGCTTTGTCTGAGCAGGTGAACACAGGCTGTACAGGCAAGACAGTTTTGACTTAGTAAGAGTGGATCTTTTATTGCTCTGTGGCTCTGTGCTAACCACTTAACCTGGTTGACATAAAACAAGAATGTCGGGCGGTGGTGGCCGCACGCCTTTAATCCCAGCACTCGGGAGGCAGAGGCAGGCGGATCTCTGTGAGTTGGAGGCCAGACTGGGCTACAGAGTGAGTTCCAGGACAGGCTCCAAAGCTACACAGAGAAACCCTGTCTCGAAAAAACAAAAACAAACCAAGAATGTCTACACTGTAGAGTCCCGTGTCTGGCGTATAGCAAATCCCTTCATATGGCATCATTAGAATTTTCTGATGAACCTCTGACATCTCTCTGTAATAGGTTTGCAGTCTACAAGTTAAAATGTTGATTATTCAGATACAGCGCCTGTATTTGTGCAGTTTTAGGTAGCTTTCCTTCAACATGCTTGCCCTAGGATGGGATTCAGCCTATCCTTAGATGCTTCACTTAGCTATTGCTGGGGGGTGGGAGCGGGCATACAGTGGCATACACCTATGTGTTTATGCTTATGGACTGTATGAGTAAAGAGTCTGGACCAGGCCGTACAAGGATGGCTTATCTCTGTTCTGTGGTGTCTGATTAGACAGCAGGGCAGGCTCTAGGGGTTACAGTTCTCTAGAGGCCTCTTCTTCTTCTTTTGCAAGATTTATTTATGTGAGTATTCTGCCTACCTCTGTGTGTATACCATGGGTGTGCCTAGTGCCCTCAGTTCACTGAGGTATCTGATCCCCTGGAACTGGAGTTAGAGATGGTTGTGAGCCACCAGGTGGATGCTGAGAATTGAACTCAGGTCCTCTGCAAGAACAGCAAGTGCAATAAAGCCACTGAGCCATTACTCCAGCCCTTTTAGATGCTACTTGACTTGTGCCCAGATAGGATTACTCCAGGACATACTCAAGCCCTTGATTAGGCTGACAACTAAGCACATAATATGGCCTTTCCTTGTGTCTGTGGCTTCTTATAGAATGGTAACTGGGAGCCACCATGAAGGGTAAGCAGATGGAAGCCACTTTCTGTGTACTCTACTGATGGAAGCCATCCTAAGCCCATTCAGACTCCAGCAGTGGAGTAGACGGCATGGTACATCCCAAGTTTTTTGTTTTTCGAGACAGAGTTTCTCTGTGTAGTTTTGGTGCCTGTCCTAGATCTCACTCTGTAGACCAGGCTGGCCTTGAACTCACAGAGATTGGCCTGGCTCTACTTCCCGAGTGCTGGGATTAAAGGCGTACACCACCACCACCCGGCTATAGATCCCAATTTTTATACAACAGTAGGTTACGTCTAGGGATTTGCTAAGAGTTCCTGACTCATAACAAAGTGTCTGCTTCCTTGTATCCTGAGGTGAAACTCTCCCCCACCACACATTCCTCCACATAGTGTTCTTGCCAAGTGACCATGGACCAAAAAAACCCTCTGAACCTTTGAATTAGCATGCAGCTGAGTTTGATCCTGGCAGCCTGATAATTTATTGGTAGACAAATAGGTAGGTAGATAGATTGTACTGTTAAAGAAGTTGTTGGTTACTAAACCAAAAATATAAATAATAAGGTTGATAATTTCTAGGAATAAATTTGGGGGCTAGATAGTTTGTGGTTATGGGAAACTATTCTACACATTGTAGAATGTTTAGGTGCCTTCTTGGCCCCTACTATCTACTTGATAGCAGTTTCTACCAAGTTATCACAACCAAAATTATCTCTAAACATTGCTGATAGGTTTCTGTACCCTAATACTAGGTTTCTCCACCAACACAGTAAGCTGGATCAAGATGAAGTAAAAAGTAAAAGACCAGGTTTATTTGGGCAAAGCACTCCCGGGTGACCCTCCAGCACCCAGAGATCGAGGCGGAGGAAAGAGGCAGGAGAAAAAATCACATGGCCAGTCTAAAGGAAGGGACTTAAATACCCTGTAGGCGCAGGGGTGATGACGTGTCCTCACAAGTTGGGTTTGTGCCCAATTATAATGCTTTAGGCAGGGATTATGCAGCTGGAAGCTTCAGGGGAGGAGCCGCCGTTTGGCGGTTTTTCTGAGAGGGCAGGGTTTGGAGAGGCAGGAATGAGGCTTTCTCATCTAGAAGCTCCAGCTGTATAATTGCCACATGGGACAATATAATTAGTGAGCGATCTAACTTGAGGTGTGAAATTTAAATGTACGTATTGCCTCGATGACCTTCACAGAGAAAACCCACATCTTGGTACAGTTAGAATTCTAGCTCAGGGAATAGAATTGTAGGTTAATGTGATAATTTCCAGCCATACAGCTCCCCTCTAGCAATGAGAATCACTCAATTCAAATTATTTTCATATTCTTTTCTATGTCCAGAAAAGTTTCCAAGCTTTGTTAGTATGATTTTTAGGAAACTTTACGAGCTTCAGTTATTTGAGCTTATCACTGAGAAAAATATTGTCTTAAAAACAAATGGAGATATTCTGATTGCCTCCATGTTCCTGCCTGTAGGCTACTAGATTGTATGAGCTGCATGACCCAAAGGGGATGATTAGTTCTCCTCCAGTGTGCTGTTAATGAATAGCTCTGCAAAACCAATTAGCCATAATTCTATCCGTCATCTCATTTGGGTAACATTTTGTTGAAGGGGAAGACAAACAACATTGTTTTCCTTGGAGATCTATAATTAAGCTGTGATATTTGATAGGAACCATGGAGGGAAAAGCAGTGTACATACCATTTTGCTTTCCTTATTCCTGCGTGGAAGTAAATCATGATGAAGTGTTCTGTTCACATCAGTTAAGCATTTGTCTGTCTTATCGGTGTAATGGGTCACATCTGAGTACATTTCTAATTACACATTTTGTTTTATATGAGTGTCTACATTGTACCTCCCTAGAGAATTGCTATTCACACGGGACACAGTGATGGTGTCCCCCCAGGGCTGTACAGAAGGCACTGGGTGTCACTTCCCTTCCTTCCTGCACTCCCGATCCCACCCATGTGACTCCAGAATCAGAAAGTCTCTCATTCTTTTTCTTCCTATCATTATTCGCTCTCTTAGCCATGGTGTATTGTGTCGTGCTGGCGGTAATAATATCTGAAGTCCTCATTTCTTTTTTTCCATCAAGACACTTGTGGATATGCATCATTCCATTGAATTTAGACACATAAGAGGTTGGAAATACAGCTTCCTCTCTTACAGACAGAAAAGAATACTTTATGGCTGTCTAAATTTCCTACCATGATGTTTTGCAACATTTTGCCCAGCCCACCAAGTAAAGATGATTTGGGTGTAGTGTTTGTGTTCTCTAAAACTTAGTGTCTGTATCTCATGATGCAAATAAATGAGTTTATCAGGAAAGATGAAATCAATGGGTGATTTATTTTGTTCACTGTCATCCACAGCTAGCCAAAAAAATCCGTGAGAAGTTCAACCGTTACCTGGACGTGGTCAATCGCAACAAGCAAGTTGTAGAAGCATCGTATACCGCACACCTGACATCCCCGCTGACCGCCATCCAGGACTGCTGCACAATCCCGCCTTCCATGATGGAGTAAGACTTGAGCATTCTCTGCTGCTGTTGCTCATAGACTAAGAGCTGGATTGCTTAAAGCTCCAGATCCAAAGTGCCCATGTTTGGTTATTGCGAAGTGCATAGTAGCTTCCCATCTATTTAGTACAAGCCCTTAAACATCTGTATATTTAAACTTGTTGGCTTCTGCCCATAAATCTCCCCTATTACTTGCCTAGAGAACTTCAGTTAATGTTCTTTTGAGCTTTTTTTTTGCCTCCCAAAGAAGTCATTATTCCCTCAGGTCTGTTTCCATAGTTACTCCATATCCCTTCCTGCACTTAATGCTGCACACCTTGCTGGTGAGCCTGCCCTGCCTCCCCTGCTGCCCAGTGCAGGAATTACACCTTTTCCATGTTCACCTCGGCACTTGGCACTTGGTTTCATTAACTGTGCATTAATGTCTGAGCTGATCTGTATTAGGGATATGTAAAGGGGTTTCAACCTTCAAGAATTATATAAGACGTTGTGAGGTTATGTGACAGATACTGAACATCATGCAGGGCAAAAATGTGACCCAGAGCCATGTTGGGATTCCCCACAGCAAAGAGCCTCACCAGGCAAGTTATATCAGACATGTTCATGAAGGCACATGAGGGAAGTTATTATAGTACCACTTAGAACAGAAACATGTGACTATTACAGAAGTCTCCCAGAAAGGGTTTAGTTTGGAAAAGTGAATGACATTGATGCATGTGAGATGGTGAGCTGCAGCCATGCTGTGAAAGTGACCATGCACACATACACACATGTGCATGCATGAAAGATTTGGGCAGGTACCAGGTGGTGGTGCATGCCTTTAATCCCAGCACTTGGGAGGCAGAGGAAGGCAGATCTCTGAGTTTGAGGCCAGCCTGGTTGGCAGAGCGAGTTCCAGGACAGCCAGGTCTACACAGAGAAACCCTGTCTGGAAAAACAAAGAAAGGATCTGGGAAGGCTGGCACAAGGACAGTGACTCCCATTTTGAATGTGATGATGAGGCTTCAGGTCCAAGATGCTGGGTGTCTCTTCAACAGAGCCATTGTTCTTTTCAGTTAATGTAATGAACCAGAGAATACAGTTTCTCTTCCAGGAGCTTCAAGGGACTTTCACTGCCCTAGGAAGATCCACATAGAGTCAATGGCTTAGTACAAATGAGTGTGCCCTCAGAGATGGTGCTCCCTCAGAGATGGTGCCCTGAACCAAACACTGAAAATGCATAATACCCTAATTCAGGGTAGATGACTGATCCAAGACATGCCATCGTGTCCAACCAGGGATAAAACTGAATAGCCAAAAGATGTACAGGGATCAAGCAGGTCTCCCTAAGACTTAATTGTATATATTTTTAAAAAATGTAAAATGGCCAGTTCTGGAAAGGAGCTGTAAAGAGTGTAGTGGCAGGCTGGTAAGATCACTCTGTTAGAAAAAGTGCTTGTCATGAAGTCAGATGACTCGAGTTTATTCCCAGAACCTACATAAAGGTGGAAGGGACTCCATGAGGTTGTCCATTTACCTCTATATGTATGCTGTGGCGCGCACGCGCGCGCGCGCGCGCGCGCGCGCGCGCACACACACTCTCTCTCTCTCTCTCTCTCTCTCTCTCTCTGAATGATTAAAAAACTTTAAAAAAGGAACATGGTGCTCATGCTTACCAACTCAGCTCTAGGAGAGCTGAGGCAGGAGGATTGTGAGTTCACAGGCAATCTGAGCCCTGGGGAGAGAAGGAAGGAAGGAGAGAGAAAATCTGTTACATCGAGTCCCCATGCGCCGCATACACCTGAAGGTGACATTGTGACCACATGGGAAGAAAGCCGCAAAGTGGCAGAAAAATTGATTTTTCAGATGAGTTTGTTACTTCCCTTCTCAGATTAGTCAGCTCTTCAAATTCTCACTCAGGAGCCTTGGAAGTTAATGATTCTGCATGGGGCCTCACATAGCGATTAGTCCCTCTGTCTGTGTTTATTGAAGGGATGATCCGAAGTCTTAACATTCAATAGTTTGGAAAAACAAACAGGTTGAGGCTTAACCTAAGCCAAGCTCGTTTTCAGTGGGCTACCTGGCAGGAACAGGTATCAGGGTTCTTTTTATCTCTGGGTTTGTTGATGTTGATTTAGCAGTGCCAGGTCTAACCTGTGCCCTTATACATGCTACAAACAAAAGACTTGAGAAGCAGGGTCGTCCGCTCGTGACATTCAGCAGCCCTGCTTGCGTCATAGTGACCGGTGCTAAGATACAAAGAGCTTCGGATATAGCATCGTACCCGTGGACCATATCCGACGTAGGTGCCCTTTTTCAACTCCACAGATATTTAAAATGATTTCCCCCTTTGTATGTTTCTCAAATCATTATCAATATTAGAGTTTTGTAAGATTACGCATTTTGAAAATTCAAAGGTTGGTTGGGTTTTGTTGTTGTTGCTGTTTCTTCTTGAAGAATCTGAGGACCTGGCCATAGGAAGTTCCCAACATCCACTTGGCAGCCCCCTGCTTTCGTGAAGAGCCATTCTCCCTTTAGAGATTCTCCTGTTCATCAGCCTTGCCGCTTGTTCTAACCCACTCGCTTCACTTTTATCCTGGTGACCCACACTGACCTTCAAGTTTTCAACTCTGGCTTTTTAAAGACTATCTGCGACCGCATAGATTTGACTCAGGAACATGCCTTGCCCATGTGCATTCCCTGCTATACCAGCTTCAACTTCCCTTCTTATTCGCACAGGCTTTCAGGAATCAGTCATCAAATGCACTTCATTAAGCCTCTTGTCCCTGAGACCTGGCTTGAGCTGAGATGTGTCAGGAACAGCCTACCTGTTGATAAGCCCTGCTCTCCCTGGGCTTTTTATATGGCCAAATCAATAATTTTATCTTCCACATTATGGTGATATTTTGAACAAATAAAATTTGCCTGAAGATCAGAGGACAGAACAAGCCACTAGATTAAACACAGAGGCCAGGCAGTGGTGGCACACACCTTTAATCCTAGCACTAGGAAGGTTAAAACAGGAAGTGATATGGCTGGGCCGAGAAAGGAATATAAGGCGGGAGGAGACAGGAACTCATGCTCTTTTAGGCTGAGAAGTTGGTGAGGTAAGAGGTGGTAGCTGTGGCTTGTTACTTTGTCTCTCTGATCTGTCAGCAGTTACCCCAATATCTGGCTCTGAGTTTTTATTATAAGACCAATTAGGATTCATGCAACACCATGTATCAGAGTGAAGTTCTTCTGTTCCCAATTCCTTTTATAGATATTATTGCCCATTGTCATTCTTATTTTCATTTTTTGGTGTATTTTATAAGAAGGACAAAATATAAACTAGAGAGCAAAGACTAAGATAAGCCTAGCCTTTTATGCCTCTTTGTATCTCCATGAGGGGAGTAGGTGCTATTGGGGCTCACTTGTCTCATGTTTGCTGATTGGATAATCATGGTAGGAATTGGCATCATAAGGGAAGCCATGCTTATTGTGAATCAATAAGCAGTTTCTTTCCAGGGCACTTCATCTTGCCCCCTACAGCCGAGTGGCTTCAGCTGAATAGATAATTCTCTCAAGCTCATCAGGAGAGACTTTAACAGCTTCACTGACTCTCAAAAGTGAAGAAATTCTTGGAAGCACTTTTAAATTGGATTCCCACTATTTTTCAGGAGCTCTTTAAGTTGGGTGCAGTCAATGAGTCACTGGAGAAGGCAATGGGACCCATCCAATTTCTAAGCCAAATTTAGTGTATTCTCAGAAGTTATCCATGAGAGCTCCATGATGGCAGGAGGCAAGTCTTGCCATTTAGCTTCCTGAGGCTTTGTGCTGTAGACCAAGCAATTAGCTCGGGTTCTAATGCAAGAACCATGGCTCTTGGTTATAGCTCTCGCTATCAGTCACTGTTACAACCCTCTGTATGGGTCAGGGGTCTGCAGAGCAGCAGAACCCACAGGGTAGGTATTCGAGTGTGGGGGTGGGGATGTGTGAGAGATCGTGGTTTACTTTCAGGAATTGACAGATGTGATAATGTAGGTACAAGTCCAAAGCCTGATGGGTGGGCTGGCAGGTTAGAGACCTAAAGAGGGTTACTACTGAAGTGTGGTAGGGGGATCATTTCTGCTGAAAGAGGTCAGTGTTCAAAGAAGATCTTCATCCTGTTGATGGAGCCCATAAGGCTTTGTGTTAAGGGAAGGGATCTACCTTTCTCTGAATCCGAGCTTTTGCTGTTTGTCCTTCATAGGAAGATCCAAGGTGTTGTTTGACATTATATTGAGATACCACAGCCTGGCTACATTGATACATCCAACCAACCATGGTTCCCTTAGAGAAAGGATACATAGCCTACCATTAACGTTAATTGTTTTAGTAAAAAACTGCAGATTTTGACAAGGAGTACCCATTCTTACTTTTATACCTTTCTACTGTATTCTCATAGATGTTTTCTTAAAGTTTAGAGCCGCCTGGAGTAGAGTCCCTGCATGTACGAAGTTAGTTTTCCACACAAAGTGGCATGACTTAGATGCTCTGTCGGTTTCTCTGAGTGTTACTAGTGTCATATGAACTAAGGACAAGTGACCGGAGGGGCTCTTCTGCTGTAGTGATTAGCGTTCTGACTCGTAATAGTTGGTTTCCTAGAGTAGGCTCTTTAGATATTTATAGTAGATTTAGAAGACGTGATATCTGCTCTTCGTAGACTTAGCTTCAAGGCAGGGGTTTGCTTTTAAACGAAACTCTTTCATTTTAGAAAAAAAAAATCTTTCCACTTTGCTTGTTTAGTGTAATGCCAGGATTGAACCCAGCGCCTCTCATACTCCAGGCCTATGAAGTTCTACTCCTGGGCTGTATCCTTGCCCTTGTTCAAGCTGCTCCCCTTCACCACAGAAGAAATAGCTTAAGCAGTATTGACAGTTTTGCCCCATTAAGCTCAGCTACGACAGATGATGTCACAGTCATGCAGTAGTGAGACTGGCTGTCCCCAACTTTGCCCTCTCTGTGTGAAGTAGAAGGGTCCTCACTTTGCTCATCTGGAAAGTGAGAAGTTTCATCTGTACTCCAGAGACCCTTCTAATCCTCCACGTCATTTTTATGGTATCTTTGTGTAGTTTGGGTGCCTGTCCTGGATCTCGCTCTGTAGCTCTGTAGACCAGGCTGGCCTCGAACTCACAAAGATCCGCCTGGCTCTGCCTCCCGAGTGCTGGGATTAAAGGTGTGCACCACTGCCGCCCCGCTCCCTTTAGCTTCTTAAAGATATGTATTTAGTGGCTGACATATTCACCCATGTGTGTTTTGTTGTATGTGTCAGTGCGCACACACGGGGAGGCCAGAGGAGGACATCTTCCTCTGTCACTCTCTACCTTATCAGTGTCTCACTGAACCAGAAGCTTGCTGTTTCTCGAGGCTGGTGGCCTGGCATCATCCTCTTCTCTCTGCCACCCTCCCCCTCACAATGCAGGGCTTATAGGCAAGGGTTTGCTCTGTAATTACAGCCATTTTACATAATAGGAGACTTTTCATATTGTTCAAATTAGTAAGTTCTGGATTCTATATTCATTTTTTTTGAAACATTACCTAGGTAAATAATAATTACAGAGCTAAAAGCACCCATTCATTCATTTGGAAGAAAAATCAGATAAAAATAATGAACTCCTTCGCATGGGTATTGAAGTGGGAAAAGGATTTAAACATCCCGAGAGATAGAGGAGCTTTCCAGACAGGGAAGGAAATGAAGAACACTCATGGCCGCACGTGATCAGCAGCTTTGAGGAGGACTTACATTTGGTGCACATGATGGAAGAAGCAGCTAAGGGGAATCATAATTATCACAGAGGAGCTCAAATGCCGACTAATCGGAGCGGTGGGCTTTGGCTCCACAAATGAAGTCAGGAACAATGCTGATGCTTCTCCGTTGCATAACTCTATGCATGCCCCACAGCAGACACTCCAATCCTCTTACTTCAATGGGGAGATCAAGATCTTCGAGAAAGGAAATCAAAGAATGAAGCATAAAGTTAGGAGGATTTAACTGTGTTGAGAACTGGAAGACCTGGACTGATTTTGTCTACATAAGCAAGAAAGTAGAAAGACTGGCATGTGACTACTGGTGCCCGTTGTCTTGAGCTTTAGGAGAGGGAGGAATCAGAGCTGGCTGGATGTAATTCTAGGGAGGTGTGATAGTGCCTGGTGCTAAGGTGTATTTGTACATTGTGTATCCACTCATCTTTTTAAGCTACAGGTTCAAGGACTCTGTCAAATTCAACCTTGTGTTCAGTAAGGTCCTTCAGTAAATATTGCCCTAAGAAGGAAGTATATAAGTCCAGCAGTAATGTGGATGGCATAATTACCAAGCCACTCTGTTTCTAGGCAGACATTGACCACTGTTATGAAGTTACTTTATGTCACTTTATGGTACATTGTTTTTATCCGGACATCATCCCATGTTACAAGTTCTCATTTGAAGCAGAAGTTGGTGCTTAGTTATCTCAGTTACCACCTTTCTTTAATAAGGTTGTTATGTTCACGATGGATCTCAAAATAGACAGAATTTCCAAACCATTTTCAGCTAAACTTGCCTACGTCATGTTGAAGGTAGTCAATACACAAGGCATTGTAATGGATACTTCAGAGATGGAAAAAAAAAAAAAAAGCCTCACTACATGAGCAGAGGCAAACTGTAGCCAGTGTGTGAGGAAACGCAAAGGCCGTTCCAGGAGAGAGGTCATGGACAGGGGCCTCTGATTACAGGCTTGGTTCAGAATAGTAGGTGAGGCCTTGAGTGGCACTTTTGCAGGTTGGTCTAAGACAGTGGCTCTCAACCTTCCTAATGCTGCAATCCTTTAATACAGTTCCTCATGGTGTGGTAACCCCAATGATGAAGTTATTTTCATTGCTCCTTCATAACTGTCATTTTTCTACTGTTATGAATTATAATGTAAAAATTCCTGGAGATAGGTTGTCAAGGGGTCATGACCCACAGGTTGAGAACTACTGGTCTAGGCAAAGACTATTTCAGACCAAAAAAAAAAAAAAACCAGCAAATGTTCATAAAACAATCCTGCACAGTGAATGGAAGGCTGAGCTGGAACACTGACTAAGAAGATACTCTAGGGCCTGGAAATTCCAAGTCGCCTGGATGGATTATTTTCTATAAGTACTAAGTTTTCAAACAAGAAAGACTGCAGTGTGGCCCATGGTTTGCTCAAGATAACTAGTTGACCAGTGAAGATTAACTATGGTGAAGAGCCAGGCTGTCCATCAGTTGGACCAATTTGCTAATCACAGAGAGATGAATGGTACCAGACAGACAAGCCTGACAGCCTGAGTTTGTATCTCAGAACCTGTGTGAGATGGAAGAAGAGACCCTACTCCACAAAGTTGTCCTTGGACCTCTGTGTGTGCACTGTGGCCTGCCCCTAACAATAGTAAGTAAGAGTAACGTGTAGAGAATGGTATAGAGATGATGCCAATAAGGCCCGTTAGAGGTTTTGGTGAGGAGCGAGATTTTTAAATAGCTTTTATAAGATTTATTTTCAGTTTATATGTATGTATGTTTTGCCTGCATGTATGTATGTGCACCACATATGTGTCTGGTGCCTGTGGAGGCCAGAATCAAGGTTCAGGTCCCCTGGACATGGAATTCCAGGCAGTTGTGAGCTGCCATGTAGGTGCTGGGAACCAAACCCATGTCCACTGCAAGATCATCCAGTGCTCTTGACCACTGAACCATCTCTCCAGCCCCAAGGAAGATTTTTAAGAGATACTTCTTATTTTTAATTTGAGAGTCTTAGAGGACGGAAATCTGTGAAGAGTAAAAATAGTGGTAAAACATTTGCAAGGAGAATGAGTTGACTGTGAATTGCTAATTTGGATGATTACTTGCATGTTTATCAGCCATTGGGGATGTTAGAAAAGCCCACAAACATTTTCATCTCATATTATGTGCACAGTGGCTCAGGAGATGTATCAATTTATTTTCTAGATACTTTTTATCTAGCACATGTAATTATTCATATTTATAGGAGACACTGATGTGTTTAATGAGTGTATATACTGTGTAGTGGCCAGATCATGTCAAGAATGTTTAGCTTTAGTGTTAGTTTTTCTATAAAATGGTATTTTTAGACATAACAGCTTTCCCACATTTTTTTCCAAGCCTGATCTTAAGGTAGTACACATGGAAATGATGACATAAGAAGATATTGTACCCTCTCTCTTTTCAATTTTCTCATTATGCTTTTTTTCTGCAGAAGGAGACATTGTGACTTAGGTGTTATTGTGACTATGACTTCTGTTCTTTTGTTCTCTCTGTGTCATAGGCCAAAAGAAAAAAAAAAGACAAGCTTGGTCCTTTGACAACTGTGTTTAATTTTCTTTCAAGCCTCGTTCCTTCCCCAGGAAGATGTGTTTTGTCCACAAAGCACTGGATGGAAATCCTTCCCTTTCAAGTCACTCTCCATTCCTTATCAGGTCCTTCCATCTCCAATTCCTTTAACAGTTATTACCTGCAGGCCAGCTAACCACCGATCCAGGCTTTGCAGATATTGGTACCAGCAGGCCTTGAGCTGAGCTAAGAGTTCAACAAAGATTTTTGCAGAACATTTGCATTTCTGAAAAGCTGCTTGGTTATAATGTGAAACTTGTAGAAAAAGAGTTGCATGTATTCGTAATTCAGTAACAACACCCCTGAAATTCTGTGAACAGATTGAGGGGCAGGTACTGTTGTTGCCTAATTTTTAGCTATGCCTCCCTCCATTTTCCAGAGAAGAAAACAGTGTAGAGAGATGTAGCAGGGCTCGGTGAGGTGGGTTTAGAATCTGGGTTCCTGATTCCAAATGAGTTGGGGATTGTATTGCTGTGTATTTCTTCTCTTGGTTGAGGCAGGCTCTCACTGTATAGCACAGACTGACTTTGACCTCACTGTCCTCTGACCTCTATCTCCAAAGTGCTAATTATAGACATGCACCTCCATGCCTGGCTCAAATGAATTGTTCCTATAATGACAAAATAATTTGACCGAAGGTGAAATGAGAAATAAGGATGGCTTCCCTGTCCACTGAGGTGCTAAATTATGTTTCTTCTTAGAATTTCATTGATGACTACTGAGTGGCAACTTGGTAGATTAGCTGAATACAAAGTTCCCACTGCCCAGATGTTGTTAGAGGAAAACCCAAACCGGTTCCAGCAGCAGTAACGTGGGGGGAGGGGCTGGGGGAGGAGTGCTGACTAGGTAGCTGTGTCTGTGAGACTGTTATTGATAAGAAGCACCTTCACTCCAGAGGCACCCATGGGTGAGGAGCTAAGTGAGATTCCCGCTTTCTCGATTTTCCTATGTCACCTCTACTGACCAAAGGGTGAGAGACACCTCGAAGCTTCCAGTACTGGATTTCACCACCTGCATTTTACGAATTTTAAGTAGAATTTGTTTTGTGACTTTTCTTTTTAGAACCTGGCTGGGGATGGGGGGATGCTGGTTAGAGGGCTAGCCCAGCTCTAAAGAATAGACTTGGTCACAGCTGAAAACCAACCCTTAAGCTTTTTAGAGGCTTTATGGTACTGAAATTGCAAAGCGTTTCTAAAGGTTGCGATTTGAGAACCATTCTGGATGTAATCTCTCACACAGTGTGATGGTGTGCACATCTGTCTTAACTCATACCTTTAGTAACCTTCCTCAGGCACCTCAGACGTTAGCACTCCATGCCTTGCAGAGCCGGCATGGGCAGGCCTCTCTCCATAGCACAGCCTGAGCCGGAAGCTGGATCAGCTCATCTCCAAGGTCACCTGCTAGTAGATGTTCTTGGCTGCTGTCTTTGATGTCTGTGTGGTGCAACTCACCGCTGTCTGCTGTTTCCTAAAAGAAGAAATGCGCAGTTTGTAGTCTCTGGTCTAGCCTGGGACGTCAGCCTCTAGGCTTCCTGCATTTCTTCACTCGGCAATAATGATGAGTTCCTCACAGGTCTGATGCTGGGCAAGGCCCTAAGGATAAAGAAGTAGAGGGGAGGGCCACTCCCTCTCTGTGTCTTCCAAACAAGGAGGAGGAGTGTTTAAGAAAATAAATGTGAAGTGTGGCCATCCTTACAGGAGGTCAAGTAGCCAGTGGACAGAGGTGACGTGAAGCAGCATAAAGGGTACTACCAGGCCATGGTCCCTGCCTTATATTTTTCTCTTCTTGTTGTGCCCCAGCCTTCTCACACTCAGCCTACTGCTGAAGAAGATAGGGATTAAAAAAAAAAGTTTGTTTGATGTGGCTACATGTCCCCTCCAACTGCCCCAGATGTCACCTATCCAATTGCTTAGCTTTTGCACAGAATGGACAAGATCATCTGTGTGCATATGAATGTGTGACCCAAGGTCACGGGGGTGGGGGGGGCGGGCACTACCTGTTGGTGATGTGCTGTGAGGAAATGGTAGGGAAGGAATGTGTTGTTCTCTATGATGCTTAGGTAGGCTCCTTGTGCTCTGAATGCCTTACCTTCCAAGGGCGTTGGAAACCAGCTCTTGTTACAACCTGGCATTGTTGAACCCGGGATTTAATCCTTATTGCTGATAAGAACAAAAAGAATGTGACTTATCTCTCCCATCTCTGTGGAGATGGAAGGAAAACCCATTTCTCGCCACGTGATTACATGCTATTTGACAGCTTTTCCGTTAGCCCATTAATTCAGGTGTTTGACTAAGTAAGCTCGGTTGGGGGGTTTGAGTGTCATTGACTTTATGAATGTGATGGGTCCTTTTTGAAGTGACTTTATTCTTAGCCCTTTCCTCCACCATTCAGAGTTTAAATATTTGCCAATGCAGATGTTCGATTTTTATCTTAGCTCTTCCTCTGTTTAACTTTATTCTCATGGGTAGTTAAGTGGAAGATAAGGAGTCCTTGTTTAATTCTTTTCGACTGGTGTTGCTCAAATATTTGGAAAGCAGCCCCCATCCGAGAAGGAATGAACAGTCAGGAACTTGGCTGAATGGAGATGAAGAGCTACAGTGAGCAGGCACTCTGGGCTGTCACTAGGGCCAGGGGGTGTGTGAGGCGCAGGCGTTTCTATGTCTAGCCCTTCCCTAGAGGCTCCTGAAGCTCCTGGTGGTGAGAGCTGTGGTTTCTTTTGTGTGCGGTTCTTAAAACAGAGTGCTGCAGCCTGCCAGGACCTGCTTGACCCGAGAGCTCCATTGGGAGTCTGTCGGTGTTTGCTCCCCACTCCTTCAGAACTGATACCAGCTTTGCTTTCAGAAGAAAGGAGAGAGAGGGAGAGGGAGGGGGCAGAGAGAGAGACTGAGAGACTTTTACACTTGTCTCTGCAGTTTAGCAGTGATTAAAAAGAAGCGGACAAATGAGAAAAATGTCCCCAGCCCCCTCAGCTGCCACCACACTGGCTTTGTGTATGGACTCCTGAACACTCTAAGCCTTGCTCTTCTGAGAAATCCCCAAGGATTTGCTTTTTAAATCATTGCCTTAAAAATGTATCCATGAACAATACCACATTTCACCACCGCCCTGGGAACCCACACCAGGGGTTTGGTTTTTGTGTGCACTGTGATAAATTGGGCCCGCTTCCCTGGAAGGGTTCAGAAAAACCCAGGATTCTGGATGATTTGCCTGGCAAATCACCTTCCCTAGAGAATTTAAACAAAGACCAAGAAGCAGACTCAGGAAGTAAAACCCCAAATGGGGTGTGCGCGTCTGTCTTCCTTTCTATCTTCTTCTCTCTAAATCAGGACTCCACTGAAAAGTCGGTTTACACTGTGGATCGAGGCTGAACGGAATCCAATTGGAAGTCACTTGAACACTGTTTTGATGTAAGATTCAAAGCTTCTGCAAATTTATTTTATCTTCTACATTTGCTGATCTCCTGCTCGTAAATCCTGTTGAAGGAGAATAAAAATGACTGCAGCCTGATGGGAATTAAATGTCTGAAGTTCAAAGCAGTTTGCACATCAGAGCAAGCGTCAATCAAATGAACATCTTGCAAGGCAGGCAGGGAGTGAATTTCTCCATGGGGAAGAGATCAAAGTGGGAGTCACAAGCCTGTTTTCTCCCTCGGGACGCAGTTTCGATCAGTTGTTCATGAAAGTAAATCCAAAAGAAGGGTTTTTTTTTTTCCTTTTTTCTTTCTTTCTTAAGGGGATAGGAAAGATGGAGTTATTCCTCTAGAAACTGAATTCTAGGCAATGGTTTTATCTTATGAAAATAAGTAGAGAAATCGGATTTAATTCATTATCTTTTTTTTAAGACTCAAGGTCTAAAGGAGATTTAGGTAGGATTTTTCTATTGCTAACTTTCTAAAAGCATAAATATAAAGCATGAGATGAATCAAGCCTTTTAAACTGATCGCTTACTCATCTTATAGGAAAATGTATCATTTTTCTAATTCTTGACCTCTCTATAAACCTAGACTTATATGCATATGATTGGCAGCTAATACACCCCTCAGTGCAAATGGTTTAGATAAGTCCTAAGAGTAACTGACATGTTTTTATAAAGAATCTTAACCATAAACTTTGTTTCCATGGGCTCCAGATCTGAGTGACTAGCATGCTGTGTTTTAGAAACTGCTTTTCTTGATGGCGCATGTGCATTGAAGGAGCTTCTGCCTTTGGGCTGTTGACCCTTCTTCCTAGGCCTGGAGGTAGCTAGTGTAGCCAAGATGACTAGGCAGGTTTCCTTCCCATGTTTAGAGTTCAGCAGGTCCGGAGTCCAGACAACAGCCAGCCTTAGCATGTGTGATCACAGGACTAGGAGATAATCCCCTTTATATTTGATTCTAGCAATTGCTGCTGCTCCCTGGCCTCATTCCCCCGCCAGCGCCAGACACTCTCCTTCCCTCTATTGCTTTCTGCCCTCTGATGACATGTCCCCCTCACCTGATTGACACTTGAGTGGCACAGGTGGTGTGGAAAGCATCAGGGTGGGCAGATTTCCAAGCTTTACATGAACTTGCATGTAGATGGGTGCAGGCCCCGTGGCTGAGGCACAGCGCAGGTGAGGAAACTCAGAGCAGTCTAAACCGGAGAGAAATGAGAGTTCAGGGCTGCCTGGGGACTGGTTGCCTAACAGGGCTTCCCTAACTGCTGACTACCACCTGCCCCCACTAACAAATCTTTAGTTGGTACAAAGGAAAGATAAATTGCTCGTATTATTTTTGTATTTTTCTTGATGATATTGTTTTAGTGTTTATGCTCCCTTACCCCTGAAATGTATGTTCTCGGAACATGATCATCACTCTGGTCATATTAGAAAGTGAGGTCTTTGGAGAATGACTGCAGAAAGAGCCCTGGGGGGTGGGCTGCCTTGTGCCCTTGAATCCAGTGCTTCTGACAATGGCAGCATTTTAAATCTGATTATTTAAACACACACACACACACACACACACACACACACACACACAGGAAAAAGACACAGGTTCATAACTAAGAAGCAGAACAGCAGAACAGCTCCAGTCAGGTTGAGAAAGAAGTCACCCTGAGCTGAGCGGTTGGAGGAGGGAGGAATATGGGTTGATGGGCTAGCCTTGAAGAGAGGGTGCAGTGGACACTGGTGATCCGCAGGCAAGCCCGTACTGAGTCTGGTGTGGTTAGAAGTGAAGGTTGGGAGAGCTGGGAGAGAAGGCGGGGGAGATAGTAATAACAGGATATGACGCAAACCACGTTGTCAACTGTTCTGTGTCCAAAACAAAGATATATGGAGCAGAAGCTCTCTCTAATGCTCTTAGAGATTATCTGTTCCATAGAGGAAGGAAACCCTAAGAGTAGTTCCTTGGTCTCCCTGGCTCCAATAAGCCAGCTTTCACTTCACAATGACCCCAGAAGTCTGTGTACCCTCACCTCTGATATCAGCTCTCTGGGGGTGAGGCTCAGAGCAGAAGTCCTGGCTGTGGACACCCTGTCTGGGTACACATGGATTATATTGGATCAGAATTTTCCTGGTGGGATATGTTGGGCAACTTCTTGAATTGCCCTTTTCAGCGAGATTTTCCTTCTATGTCATTTAGAAGCAGAATGTTGGGTGTCTCTTCTTAGCAAAAGAGTTGGGTCCAGGTTCCAAGGCTCTCTTACTTCCTTCACTTGCTGTACATCCTAGGTTTCTTTCCTTTTCTTTTCTTTTTTCCCTACTGTGAAATGGGTAGGTGTAAAGGGGCTTCACAATTTGCACAGCAAAGTCTAGCTATGAGCTACAGGCATACCTGTGTACTATTCCATTCTCTTGACCCAAACCAAATCCGAAGACCCTCTGTCCTTAGTGAACTAAACCCCTTGGTCCTTAGTGTCTTTGAGGCATAATAAGGATTACCAGTGTTCATACAGAAAGCCATTCTCTTAATTTATTTTCAGAAGTTTGTGTGACAACCTTGGAGGGCTTTCTTGTCCCTCAGAAGCATTCAAACTCAGATTCCATGCCCCAAATCAATAAATCGAGCTCTGCAGAGGCAGAGCCCAGCATCCACCCTGGGTGATTCTGGTGTAGCTAGATGGTGAGTATTTTGCAACCATTCAAATGAGTCAGTTCCCATTAAGACATCAGGGGCCTTCTGGGTGGCTCAGAATGGGACTGGGCACATGAGTATTCACAACAAGTCAGTTAAAATGAGCAACTATTTGACTAAAACAATGCTAAATATTACGATTACATCAGAGAATAAAACTTTATCTGTATGTTTTCTCCTTTCTTATCTATTCATGCAGTTTAGTTCACAAAATCAATCACCCTACACAAAGGAGGTTGGGGGATGGCTCAGTGAGTAAAGAGCTTACTGCACAAGTGTAAGGACCTGAGTTCAGATCCCCAGCACCCATGTTACAGCTGAGCACAGCAACCTGCACCTCTAAACCCAGTATTGGGAAGAGCAGAGACAAGAAGATCCTGGGAGCCAGGTGGTGGTGACACACCCCTTTAATCTCAGCACTCAGGAGGCAGAGGCAGGCCTGAATTCAAGTCCAGCCTGGTCTATAGAGCGAGATCCAGGACAGGCACCAAAACT
>CABHPH010152712.1:0-24857 GCA_902168325.1 Peromyscus nudipes
CATCATACCCAGTTGATATGGTGCCAGGAATGGAAACCCGGGCCTCGTGCATGGCAGGCAAGCATCTACCAACTGAGCTGCAGCCCAGTCTCCATGTGTATTCTTTCCATTTAATTTCCACTCTAGCTTGTAAGATAGGGTCAATTCGCAGACAAGGACACTGAAGAGTGCAGGTATTAAGGAAAGGACTTTCCATGCACCGCATAGCCAGGGCTGGATTGTCACACTAGGATTGTAAATGATGAAAATTAAACCATCAAATTTCTTGGAGTCAGAGTCAAAGATCTTAAGAGATCACTGGGGTCAAAACTGGAGTATGGCACCCAGAGAATAGTTTAAAATCCACATCCCTGGGTCCTATCCCTCCTGCTTGTACAGCTGGCTAGCAAAGTCTCTATAGAAAGTTTTCAGCCACCTCCAGCTGTGGCTTCTGATTTAGTCACAAGCTTCCCCATTGCAGGTGAGTACACGGCAGCCCCACAAGGGGCAGGGCTTTACTCAGTAGCATAGAGCAGCATCATGGGTGGGTACTGTGACGGGGAGGAGTTTTCTGATGCTCAGGGAGGTGCTCGGCATACCTTGCTTTGAAGAAAGTACACGGGGCCCATGACAGTTTTGCAGTCCCGGTTCTTGGCCCACTTGGAGCCCCATTCTGCAGTAGACACATTCTGGGCTCAGGTTGGTGAGGGCTTGACTGGTCTCTGAGACGGTGACTACTACACTGACAAGTATGTCCCAGGCGACTCCTAACATTCCAGGTGTGGGGGGGGAGTGAGGACACCGGGCTGAGCAAAGCTGGCAAAGGCACCTCTTTCTTCTTGGAATTCCTAAGTACACAGGTTCTTAGCATTTAAAACCCCACCCACAGGTGAGTGCACAGGGAAGGAAGAAGGGAAGGAAGGACAGAAGGGCATGGAGAAACAGACAGGGAGGAACTGCTTCTTTTAGACGCACGGTTGAGTTGACTGTGAGGCCGGTCCGGTCCCTTCGATGGTAGACTGTGAGGCCGGTCCCTTCGATGGTGGACTGCGAGGCTCCTCAGAGTGGATGTTAATTAAGTTCGGCAGTATCGGAGCCTCCTAGTGGGCCAGCCATCCTTAGGAAGCTCTCAGCTCACAGTCCTTGTGTGGTCACTGCTGAAAATGTGCATGAAAAATACAGACGGACCATGATCATGTGACACTCAGGTTCGGGATACGAATTGAGGTTGTGAGGTTCCCAATTTGGCTAGGACCTGGTTCTTGGATGACTGTCTTGTTTTTTTGTTTTTTTTTTGTTTTTTGTTTTTTTGCCTACGACAGAGGGCATTTCTGGATTCAGGACTAAAGCAGGGATGGCTGTGGGAAGACTAAGGCTGCTGGGTACCCTAAAAATCCCTAGAGGATCACGAAGCTGCCCTCCTTGTCTTCTAGGGGCCACCCCACGCTCCCCATCTTGGTCCACAGTACCCCAGACCGGAAGCTTGGACTGGACCCCAGCCACTCCCACCACCCCCTGCATGCCCTCCCACGTGTCCTCTGGGTCACTTTGCAGACGTCTCTGACTGGGGCAGTTGTGTACCCCTGAGCAGATCCTCTTGCCTTTATTCCTCTGCGCTTCTCCGAGTCCTGTGCATCGTGTTGCCAGGGGCACCACTTTGAGTGGCTCTTTCCATTCTGTTAGCTCAGGCTCAAAATTTCTCAGCTTGGCAGAAGAAGACTGGAACCTCCCGACACCCTGGCTCCCAGCCATCATGCCTGAAACCATTCCGAATGAGGTTTAGGTGGAGGTGGGGCTGGAGAGGCTGGGCAGGGGCTAATGGCTGAAATCTGAAAAAGTAAATTCATATTGCCCGTCTCCCTCACCCCCACCATTTCCCCTTTAACGTTTGCTTTTGGTTGTCCAACTAATGAAGACGTAGCCCAGGCTGGGGAGTGCGGTGGGTTACCATGGCAGGGGCCGGTTCTCAGAGGGTGAAAAGATGAAGATGAAAGATGCCTAGAGCTAGCTCCTTAGCGGACCCAAACATCCCTCGCTTCATCTCATCCTTCCTCTGCCCCCTAGTGGAGGGAGTGGCAGCAGCATGGCCTCATCTGGGCAACCGGAGGGAGGGCAGGACACTTCCTGTCCCCTCCTGGGTAGGTCATGGGGAGCCTGCTGAGTCTCCACTTCTGTCTCTGAGCCATTTTGTTCTCAGATAGTGTGCTGCTGGCCTGGCTGTGACCCTGCGTGAGCCATTGTAAGACACTTGAGCTTTCAGCTCACGTTAGGAGCCTGAGTTCTTAGAGTCTTTGTAAAACAGTTTCAAAGCTGTTCCCTTACCCGGAGAATGAGTCTTTGCTGCCAGGGCGGGGACAGAGGATCCTACAGTCTCAGTGTCTCTTTGTCTTTCTCCAGTTGGAACTGGCTGAGGACCATCACTGGGGGCCATTTCTCCCCTTCCCAGAAGTCTGGAAGATTCCCCTAAGGGCGTGCAGAAGTGGCTTCCCAGGGTCTGTCCCCAGCAGTGGAATGCTCAGCTTTCATGTCCTTTTCTTTGTTTTCTTTCAGTTTTACAGAGTTTTTGGATCCATTCCAGAGAGTCATCCAGCCAGAGGAGATCTGGCTCTATAAAAACCCTTTGGTGCAGTCAGACAACATACCTACGCGCCTCATGTTTGTAAGTACAGTGATCTGGTGGCTGATGTGTTCACCATCCCAGCTACAGACCCAATGGGCTTTGAGCCTTGCTGTTCCAACCCCCGTTGAAGACAGTAGTCAGCTTTAAATAAAGAGCAAAGCAGCCCATCCAGTTAAAACTCGCTTCTAGATCATGACGGGCGCTGATTGCTCACTTGAGAAACTGTGATTATTTAACGTTTTGGAAAGAAAGGGGGACTTGCTTTCTTGAGTTGTGTTGAGTGTTTCCACATAGTGACAGTGTAGTAAAGACAGATTGGAAGCTAATGACAAGAATTCCCTGTCCATTTTTCCAGGATAACCTGAAAATCACTGTAGAGAGCTTCGCTAACCACTCCTCTAGTTTGGGCTGAGTGGTTATTGATCTCTGACAAGATTGTCCTGTGGTGGGCTGGGAAGTGTCTCATTAGGTAAAGTAGGGCAGGAGATCGGATCCCCTCAACTCATGTAATTGCTAAGTGGGTGTGGTGGCCAGCCTGTAATCCCAGCACATGGAAGGCAGGCATGAAAGCTGGACTAGGCAAATCAGTGTACTCTAGGTTCAAGTATGAGACTTGCCTCAATATATAAGGTGGAGCACCATTGAGGAAGACATCAACTTCAACTAGAGACCTCTGTACATGCTATATACACACATACCTGTGCCCACACACATGCCAACAGAAATACACACGTGTACACCATACACCCAGACACAAGTGGGAAAAAAAGGCTACCCCATAGCCTAACTACTAGATGTTGTCTGTGTCTCTCTCCTAGAATGAATGAGGAAACACCCAAGCAGCTGGTGGATATAGTGGGATTATTTTTACCTCCTTCTCTTACCACGTGGCAATTACAGCCTTTGACCTTTCCCTCCCTGTGTGCCAGTACCTATGGAAAGGCTACCTCATATAGTCCCAGCCTATGTCAGAGAGGAAAGGGTCATTACTATCCACAGCCTGCAGGGTCAGAAATGCTTCCAGAGAGATGAGGGGACTTTCCTGAAGCCACATGGCTGGTGAGTGACAGCGTCTGATCTGAGGTCAGCTGTCCACCCTGAGACTGCCTTGGATGTTCCAGAGCATTGGGAACTCCTTATTGATGCTCAGTCACTCTTGGAGCATTGCCAGTGAGCCATTCTGTAGCAAAGGAAGCAGTCACATGCTCCCTCCACTGGAAACAATAACAAAACTTTCAGATGGGCTGCCTTGCAGCTTGAAGGTGATTCCTGTTGACCCATCATGATGCTTGTGCTTCTGGGGACTACAGTGACTTTTCCAGAACATTCACAATACACATGGGACTGTTTGAAAGAAATCCCTTTATTTCACAGAGGAAAGCTTTTTGAGTAACTATGGTTGGAAAAAGATATTCATATCTGCAAATGGAAATGTTTTCTATACTGCATGAACATTCAGGTGTTATTACAGTTGCTTTTAATAATTACTTTTCAGCTTGGAAAATGAAATCAATTTCTGTAAATCTTAGGCAAAGTGAACTATTAAGGTCGGTTGGCAGTAGGGCATGACAGATACTCACATATTACAATAAGATCCTTTTCCAATTCTACCCTAACTCAATAAATCCCAGATATGAAGGAACCAGTGTGTGGCTAATGACTTCACAGCACAATTAGGGGAAAACATCTGTTTATCACTCAGACCCATTCTTCCCAGGGTTTTGCATTTCATGTGCCGTAAAATGCAATTTGGAGTTGAATGTTTATACGGGACATAGAGAGAAATTCGCGGCTCTGGCCTAGATTTATGAACAATGGATTGTTTTGAAGAGTGGATGAAGATGCCACAAAGATTCTGTCTAGAGACACAAGTGGGGTGAAACAATTTGTACATGGCCAGTGGTTTGGATGAGATGCAAACAGGTCATTCTGCGCCGTGATTTTTGAAGAATAGACGTGTGTCTCTAACCTTATAGTGAAACCAGTTCAGTCTTTTACTTTGCTAATAGTGGTTGATGGAGCACATACATCTGGCTACCAGATTCAATGCAGTGCACAAGAGCAGCAGGAGAGCAGAAGCGCCATTTAAAATACCTGCCACTCAAGGGTGGAAAATCCTTTGTCATTCTGTAATTAGATTTGTTCACCTAGATTTTATTAAGAACTTAATGTGAGCTATTATTTGCCAACTTTGGGTTCTGGGAAACTTTCCCAGTAACTACAGAAGAATGTTGAGTGGAGCATATACTCTCCCAGATGTCTAATCTAGATTGGTTTCTCTTGGAGGCACATTTGTCAAGTGTGTGTGTGTGTGTGTGTGTGTGTGTGTGTGTGTGCGCGTGCGCGCGCGCGCACGTGTGTATGTGCATGCATACATGCACACATGCCATGGTGTGCCTGTCATAGTCAGAGAACAGCTTGTGAGAGTTGGTCCTCTCCTTAGTCTGTGTGGGTTCCCGTGATGGAATGCAGGGGGTAGCGGTTTGGCAGAAAGTACCTTTGCTGGCCTGTCTGCCTCACCGGCCTAAATTGCATTCTTTCATTCATAAAATCTTGGCTCTTTCATGTAGGTTGGAATGTTTCCATCTGAAGGTGAATTTTCCAACTTTCTAACTAAAATGTTTTTCGAGTAACTAGTGGTCCCATGAGTCATGAGTGTGCATATGTGTACATGCATGCACGCATGTGTGTTTGTGTGTGTCAAAATCCCTTGGTCAAATGTAACCAGAAAAATAATATAGTAAAAGTTTGGTGACTGAGTCAAGTGTGATCAAAGGGCGAAGAAGTGGTATTGACATCCTCAGAAAAGGCTCAGCTCACGTTTTATCTGCCTGTGGCTCCTACAGTGCAGGAAATGGGTCTGGGTATGGTGGGACTGTTTGATGTCAAGATCGTGTTTTCCCATGGTGACCAGAGAGACAGACCAAAGATTCTTTTAGAAACACTGAGTCTTGACTTAACATTTCTCCATCATCCCCCAAGCACTCAGTCCCCCGCCAGAGGCTGTGATGTTATTCAGAAGAGGTCACGAGTCCTTGCTGAGTGTGTGGGGTTTATCAGAGCATGATCAAACACCTGCTATTGGTGTAGGGAATGCCAGTTGGTCATGAATGTGACTTAGTATACCCTCTGTTGATGTCATGTTGTGCATCCAGGGCATACTTGCCAAGAACATGCTGTAGGTAGGGGAGTCCATAAGGGCTGTGGAGAACAAGAAGTCTGGTCAGGCGTGGACTGTAGGGATCCCGCTATACCCTGATATAAAACAGGATCTGGAAAGGTCAGAGGGGAGATTCTATGGAGCTTCTTCACCTTCATCACCATCATCATCACCATCATCTTCCTCACCACCATCCTCATCACCATCATCTCCATCGTCTATCACCATCCTTGTCACTACCACCATCATGAGCTACCACAGTGGCTCTTGAGGTTTCTTGAGGACAGTGCTTGTGCTCAACACATAATGAGCGGCATCTCAGTTGATGCTTCTCAGAATCTCTGATGGCACCATTTTTCATCAGCTCAGTAATCTGAGGATGAAAAACCAAACAACTTTACCAAGGTCTTACAACTGTTAGAAGCTAGACCAGACCCTCTCAGAACACTGAGAAGCCCTTAGGCTCTGAGGCCACCTTTTGGACTTGGGTGAGGTGGAGAGGTGGTTCCAGCATGTGACACACAGAAAATGCAGACATAAAAGCTCCAAAGTGGGAGAACAGGGCCACATAGACCCACTGAGTCAGAGTTTATTGGGGAGTACCTATCGGGTGAACTAAGTCAGAGTTTATGGGGGTGGGTATCTATAGAGTGAGGGCCCAGATAAGGCAGGGATGCAGCCAGCTGGTGGATGCCTTCAGATTAATGATTATTATTGTTGTTCCTCACTACCCAGGCAGTGATGAAATACCTGCTGTGAGCCAAGCCCAGGGCTGGACAGTAGGGATGCAGAGCTGATTACGATGTGGCTTCTAGTCTTGGGAGGCACAGACCCAAATGTCAGCTGGGCAGTTCAGCACTGCTGGAAAACCTTTGAAGACCGGTTTAGACTTAAAAGGGAAACTGAGATAGAGTTCTGCAGATTTTTCCCTTGTCTTTCAAGGAAACGTCCAACTCATTTTCTTTGTCTCTTGTGGTTATGGCCAGAGATCACCTGATTTCGTCTCCCAGAATCTTCCTGTCACCGTGATGATTTGCTAGGAGGCTTTACTATTCTGGGATGCTTTTAAGGAAGATGGGAACTAGTCAGTTCCGGGAGAGGACGGAAGGAGAAGACAGACTTTGCTGGTGATAGACAGTTTAATTTGTAGTCTCTTTTTAAGTCTTTGACGGCCCTTTCTTTGGTGACAGGTTGCCATTGTTTACCCAAAGTGGGGCCTTTGCTGGGTGTCTGCATGTGTTGGAGTTGTCTTTAAAATCGCTTCACTGACCACTTTTATGTAAGGTGCCAGAGCTGCAGGCACTTTGGCCCTGTACTGTGACATGAGTGAGCCTTGGTGGCCGCCTCCCAGGCTGGAATCTTGACATGAGAATGTTTCCGACTGGATTCCTTCAGTTGCTGAAGTTTCCTGCTGTGGCCGCCTCCGCCCTCTGCAGATAGGCTGCTCTAAGCTGTGTCCTTTCCTAGACACGTCTGGGACAGTCTGGTGCTTTGCAGCAGTGCTGAGGCAGATCCTGTTTCTAGATGGAGTAGAATCTGGACACTGAGGGCACTTCCTACACGGGGTTCACTGGTGGGTACACAAGATGGGAACCCACTTGGAGACAGTGGTCATGTAGTACTTGGGCAAGATGCATGGGAACCTGCTGTGGGATGTTCTGTATGGCAAATGTGTTGCTAATAAAACACTGATTGGCCAGTGGCTAGGCAGGAAGTATAGGCGGGACTAACAGAGAGAATTAAAAGAACAGGAAGGCGGAGGGAGTCACTGCCAGCCACCGCCAGGACAAGCAGCATGTAAAGATGCCAGTAAGCCACGAGCCACGTGGCAAGGTATAGATTTATAGAAATGGATTAATTTAAGATATAAGAACAGTTAGCAAGAAGCCTGCCACGGCCATACAGTTTGTAAGCAATATAAGTCTCTGTGTTTACTTGGTTGGGTCTGAGCGGCTGTGGGACTGGCAGGTGACAGAGATTTATCCTGACCGTGGGCCAGGCAGGAAAACTCTAGCTACAGGAACCTCTGTTTTTTTTTATTGTTTCCAGCCTTCTTCCTTTGCCCAGGATTCTCTACTCAGGTCATGTGGGTTCGTGTGGAAAACACTTTAGTCCCATATGATATCCCGGTACTTAGTGGGTATATTCTGAGTACATGTTAACATTCATTTTGGGATATGGTGAGACATCATGCAACAGACAGGGGGAGGGGATAGTAAATATAAATATATCTCTGCTCTGTCTTGGGCTCTTTGCTCCCTAAGAGCTTACAAGCAGGAAAAGATGGACATGTGGCTTTCTAAACTACAAAACCCCCAGTGACATACTTCTTCCAGCACGCCTCCTAAGTCTTCATAGATGTTGCTACCAACTGGGGACAAGTGTTCAAATGCTTGAGACTACATAGGACAGTGCTTCTCAACCTGTAGGTCATGACCATTGGAAATCACACATTTCTGAAGTCTTAGGAACCCCCAACCATAAATTTATTTTTATTGTTGCTTCATAACTGTAATTTTGCTCAGTGTCTCAGTTCCTAAGATCATCAGAAACATGTGTTTTCCAATGGTCATGACCCACAAGTTGAGAACTGCTGATGTAGGTCATTTCTCCAAACCACCATACATGGCCAGGACAAAGACATGAGACTGGTGTCCCCAGTGTTGCTGGGACGTAGGAGAGATCACACCCCGCCGTTGTCCACAGATGCTTCGGTTGGGAGATGGAGCTGGGCACTCTGTCAGGTTGCAGCCCTTTTCTGGAGCTCTTGAGGTGAGGAAACTGAGCTGTCCCCACCCCCCACCCCAGGCTTAGTACTGGCTCGGTAAGCAGGCGATTGGTGGTCATAAGAATGACCCCAAACAGCACCTACTTAGGAAAGTTGCAGAGTGCGTACAATGAAGGCTGGTCTTGGCAGAGGCAGAGGGGAGGGAGACCTAGCTAAAAACAAGAGGTCTGTGTCAGGGGATGATGCTGAAAGAAAGCCCTTTGCCACCAGGCCCCGGTGACTCCCCAGCTCTCCTTCCTGGCCGTGAGCCTGCATGGTTCTTACCTGATGCCCTATCTCCTATGCGGGCTAAAATGGCCTACTCTAAAACCTCTTTTACCAGCCTTAGGGCCTCATGGGAAAGCCTTTCCCACTCAGAGTTCATTTGAAATTTTATTTCTGCCTACACACGGGAGCATGTAGGATTGCCTCTTAACGCTTTCTTCTGTTCAGTGTTTGTTATCCTGTTGAGGCTTGACTTGGTGATGTTGTCCTTTCGGGTAACTGTTGTTCTCTCCTCTTAGGGAGCATGTGGCATGAACTATACCTAGGGCTTTAAGGGATGGAAACGGTTAGGCTGCTGAGCTTGGAGACGAAAAGGGTTCTTGAGTCTTGACTGTGGTCTTGGCTGTTAGAAGGTGATACTCTGGTCATCAGGATCTGAAGGTGAAGATGTGTTACTCAATCAACAGCATCAGGATTGTTTGGGATGCTTGTTAAAAAATATGACCCTCGGTTCCCAGACTGGTCGTACAAGTATGCCAGCATGCCTGCAAGCCCTGAAGTTACTCAGATAGGAGCAGCTGACTTCCAGGCTCCATCAGTTATTTTCAAATAACCCATGGCATCCAGAGCCACAACTAATAAGGGGACAACCCTATCTAGTTACTACCTCTCATGGTCACAAAGACATGATGGCAAATAAGAAGGAAGGCTGTCTGATGTCTCATAAGCCATCTCTGAAGGCAGACATGCCCAAAATAATGGCCTGAAATGGGAAGAGGCTGTTTTGAAAGGTCATGGTCATTTGCACAAATTCCAGCCATGACTTTGTCCCATCGGGAAGCCCCTCTGTGAAAAGTGATGGTCTCATCTGAGCACACTGAAGAATTCCTAAGTGGGAACATAAGGGGTCCATAGTTCCCACCCCCTTCCCATCACTTACTGATTGATGCAATGTTCGGTCCATCTGGACACTGTTGTCCTGAGATGTTGCCCATGAAGAGTTAAGTAAATACCTTTCCTCCTGGTGGCAGCGGTATTTAAAGAAACTCTATATTGTAGGCAGAAAACTGGCTTAAGAAGACCAGCCTCAGGCTGAAGAGATGGCTCACCGTTAAAGGCTAGGCCCACAACCAAAACTATAAGAAGATCAGCTTTGTAGCTTAGAAGCTGTGTGACCCCAGGCCCGTCACTGAACCCGAGAAGTTGTCTCAGAGCCATCATGAGTCTAATACAGTTCCTAATACAACCTCCTGGGGTGCTTTAGGATGCGTGTGACTGCATGTGGGCCTCACCAGCTTCATTCCAATGTGTGTTTGGGTAGATGGTACCTGAGGTACTTTTCCTATGGCCATAACCAAATACCTGACGAGAAGCTACTTAATGAAACACAGATTTATTTTGGCTTACAGTTTGAGGGGATATAGTCCATGATGGTGGGGAAGTCATGCCAGTGGAGGCAGGAAGTGGCTGGTCATGTTGCATCTGAGGCAGGAAGCAGGGGAGCGGGGAGAGATGAATGCTGGTATTCAGCCTCTTTCTCTTTGTCATTCTGTCTGGGATCCTACCCGCAGAACAGTACTGTTCACAGTTGGGTTGTGTCTTCCTACATGGATGAACCCAATCTATAAACTCCCTTACAAACATGTCCAGGGGTTTGAACTCCAGCTGCTTCTATATCTTACGATGTTGGGAGGAAGAATTTGAATGAAAGGACTCACTTCTAACCTAAAAGCAAGAACTCCAAAAGGGGACGAGCTGACTGTCATTAAGAAGGCCTACCCTTTCATGTTTCTAGGGAGGTGGAAACAGAGCCTCCAATCACGCTCCTCAAACACACAAGGCGGGGAGAAGGGGGTGTTCCAGGGTTTCCTGGTGCTGATGAACTATCATAATGCTACACTGTTCTTCACTCTTTAAAAAGCTCCCACTTTAAATGTGGCTCCGAGCAATTACAAATCAATTAGAACCTGCAATCAGACCTCTAGTTTCCCAAGCCTGTGTTTTCATTCCAGATAGACAAATTGCCCTTCTTTGTTTAAGGTCAGTTCAGTAAGGTCATTTGACTAGCGAGTTGAAGTTAACTGGGACTAATTAAGAATTGCCACATCTGAAGCAAATAAGAGTCCTCATGAGGGATTATTTGTTGTCTCTTCCAGGCAATTTCTTTCCTCACACCCTTGGCTGTTATTTGTGTGGTGAAAATTATCCGGCGGACAGACAAGACTGAAATTAAGGAAGCCTTCCTGGGTAGAGTATTCACAGTTCTTGCTTTAGGGGCTGGGAATGATCTTAATTAGATAATCACATCTGAAAAAAAAAAACTCATTTACACCCAACTGATTTTTTTTTCCCTTTGGTCAAAATTAAACTCTGGGAAAATAAGACAAGATAAGCTTAAAAGGTTCTAAGTCAATGTGAAGTAAAGGGCACTCACAAGTGGACATTCTCAGAAGGTGCCCAGTGTGCCTGCGTGTGCATGGATCACACGCACGCATGCACAGAGAGAGAGGGAGAGAGGAGAGAGAGAGAGAGAGAGAGAGAGAGAGAGAGAGAGAGAGAGAGAGAGAGAGAGAGAGAGAAAGAGAGAGGATGAATCAGTCCATCCTACTGGGGTGTTCTAGCAACCAAGGCAATTTAACCTGTGTCTAAATCTCTAGCTTTTCAATCCTCTGGAGAACTAAATTGGATATGTATATACTTTAAATAAATTATCTAGACCTTCACCCCCAAGCTTGAGTTTAGTATATTCTATGGACTTGCCATCCTCTGGGGTGGTAAGTCTGGAAACTGAGGTTCCTCACTAAGGGATGTGTTTGCTAATTACTGGGCTTATGGAGAGGAAAATGCAGCATGACACTCCTCTCTTTTCTTAGTGAGGGAGTATGAATGAGGCAGAGTGTGTGTCTAAAGGAGGAAGAATAGAGGCCATTTTTACGTAACCAAGCTTTAGTTGAGTCTGTCTAGTTGAAAAGAATAATGTTAAGTTTCCTTTTCAAATGAGCTCCATTAATAATGGGTTTAAAGACAGAGCTAAAATAAGCAATCTTATCAACTCCAAGCAAGGGGGGGCTAACACAGCAGTGCCCTGTGGGGCTGCACTGGGGAAGAGCTGTAGTGTCAAGATCTCACAACCTGCTCTGTCTCAACTATAACTATGCCCTCCCTCATCTCCCCCACTTCCTGTCTCCTCCTCAGCCTGGACTTGGTTTCTTCTGCCCCAGACCTTTGCTTCCTGCTGGGCGTGGGCTCACAGTGGTGTTGCTTTCTCCCTGCACGTCTGACTGTTCAGCCGTGGTGCGCCCCCCCCCCCCCCGCCGCCCCCCCATGCTCACTCTGTTCCTTGGTCCCAGGCTCCTAGGTGGAGACTTTGACCCACTTGTTTCTCCAGGCTGAAAGCAAAGCAGTCCTGACTCTGGCCAGCCTGACAGGCTCTCTCTGTCAGGTCAGGTGTATGCTCCAGGCTGCTAACCTGTAGACTGAGAGTTTGGTCACATGACCTTGGTCTCTTTAGTTGTGATGACAGAAAGTTTTAAGTGTTTTCATGGGGCGTGGGGGCATTGGTACCTTACCATACCTGGCTTTAGTGGCAGGGCAGTATTTGGATGGCTGTTACTGTGGTTCCTCAGTGCATTCTATTGGGCACCCTCTCTGTTGATTTGGGAATCCCTTCACCTCATGTTATATTGTAGCTGATCCCTCACATAGAGTCCCAAGGTAAATGACAGTGGGTAGGAGTGGCTGTCACTGTTGTGGCTATAGTTTACTGCCGGCTGTGGAGCTGTGTTCCTGTGATGTCTCTAAGCAGCCCTGACTACCTCCTCTAGACATTTTCATTCCCAGCTAAATCTCCCTTAGGGTGACGCTTCAAAATTGAGCACCATACTCTGCCTCCTATACGGTAACTAAAAAGGAATTATTGGCTGTTCTGTTTGCCTAAATCGATGAGTTCCTGTCCAGAAAATGATGAAAAGCCAGCAGTGTGCACAGAGGTTGCAAACAACCCGTGCTTTCAGTAAGGGTTGGAGGCAGGAAGGGCGACCTTATACATCAAAGTCGGAAAATGAGGTGGTTTCGAATCAAGCCTGGAATTCAGAACTCTCTCAGGGAGGGGAGGTTAGCTGTCCTTCCGTACTGAGGATATTTAGAAGATTTTAACCCAGGCACTTACACCCAAGCCCCAAGTGTTCCCCACTGCTACATACAGACAAGAATGGCAGTGTTTTCCCTGTGCATCATCTAGCTTGCAGACATTCAGGCTATAGAATAATCAGGAACTCTGATATGGAAAGACTGGCATGCTAGGCTGCCTAAAACTACAAAAATAACAGCAAAAGCTCTCAAGTCCTCTGGCATACCCCCCAAACTCATAGTACCCTCAGAACCAGCCCCAAGCAAAACAAGCTGTAGGATGTGCCACTTTGAATTTCTTTATCAGCCAGTCTTGTTTGTGTTTCTGATCCATCAGTCAAAATGGTGCTGTCAGATGCTGTAAAAAATACCACATGAGCTAGACCTATGGGGCGCTTGGTAGTCAGCAAGTATTCTTGCCTGGGGCCGTGTGTTCTCCTGACTTTCCGGGCACCAAGGATCTGATCAGAGCCCAGCCTTCGTTCTAGAGAATGAGGGACATTGGAAGAGATACCTCATGAAAGGTCCCTGCATCAGTACCCTGTCATTTTGCTGCCCTCCCATCAGTACCCTGTCAAACTGTGTCATTCAGATAAAAATTCATCAGTCCCATGTAATTCCAGAATGCTGAAGCAACTCCCACGCTCCCAAATGTCATCACTCTAGCTTTCCATCCCTCTTTCAGGCGTTTGGATCACACAGTGCATTTGCTGGTGTTTTCTAGCTCACTTACTTCAAGCCTTTGGAAAGACTGTACTGTCTACAAGTCTACTCAGCCCCGAGTGTTTATGGGGTGTGTTGGGCTCTGGATCAATGGAGCTGTATATGAAGTTCACTAAGATTGATGTGGGACGATGAGAGATCAGCCAGTGATGCTTGCTCACAGATGGCTTCTCCGAACTGAGGCGGTGCTCCTAGGATAAGAAGGCGTGGTGCTCCCCTAGAAAGCACAGCAGGGCCAGCGCTAACAGGGAAAAGCCCACCACTGTCATGTCTATACTAGCTCACAGTTGGTTCGCTGTCAGGACTCTGGGAGAACTCAGCCAGGACAGCCTAGGGGTTTTTAATCTCTTCTGCAGAAGAGACCTCTCACCTCTGCTCTGAGCTTGTGGAAGAGAAGGAAGCTGGAAAGCACTTCCAGCAGGAAAGATCTGTATGTAAAGACTGTAGTCACTGGACCTTCTCATATTTTCCTCACTCTGAGCCAGTCTATACCCTGGGTTGCACGTTTGACGTTTTGATGGCAGTACTGTGGTACTGACTCATGTCCAGCTCTCCAACAGGGACCTGTGCCTTTTCCCACTCCATTCATGTATGGCCAGGAATGCTTCATCTCCACTCAGGTGTTCAGTTTCTCCATTTCATCTCAACCCTCCCCATTCTTTCTGTTTCTTGCAACCTGCTAAAAGCGGGTGGCTTTGTCTCCATCTCAGTAGCGTGTGCCCTGGCGGCTGGGATGGCTGTGCCACAGCACTTTCTGCATGTAGAGTGACTCATCTGTCTCCCTTGATGATAACGAATCCCTTGATGAAGGGCCTTCCCGAAAATGTCCCTCCACTGCACTCATCTTACACAAATCTCTGCGGGTATCAAGGAGTTAGTATTTGCCAAAGAGAAAGGGTAGCTCACGTGTTTTATTACTCAACAGAGCAGAAGAGCACCTCCCTGAGTTTCTGTTGCTAACGTAAGACAGTTGACCTTCATCACACTGGCAGTGATGACTGTGCCCTTCAGTCCTCTTAACAAGCTGTAGGAGGGCAGGGCATGGTTTGTGTAGGAAAGGGTGTTGATTCCCCTTCTGTTTGTCTGCCCCGATCTAACAGGTTTTCAGGCTGCTGGGAGAAGGTCCCTGGGCTGTATATTTTAAACTTGATATATTCTAGAAGTTCTTGCTGGTTTAGATGACAAAAGTTACCCCCTGGACTCTCTGCCCTCTTGGAAACAATGATGGACAGCTGTTGGCAGGTGATGGGTCAGGGATGACAGAGGCCTAGCAAGGCTGTCCTGCTCCTCAGAAGGAGTCTGGCAGCTGCTCTGATTCGAATTATGTCTGGGGAAATTGCCAGGAGGAAATAAAAAAAGTTATGTCTTGCTACGAGTAAAAGAAATTCTACACGCTGTTGTTGTATTAAATCTGTTTATATCAGGCTAGAAAGTGATGGATGGGCTTGTTTGTGAAGCTGAAAATTCTGGTCAAGAAGGAAAGATTTCATGTCATAGGAGTGTGTCATTTTATGGGACAACCTCCATAGTTCTGCCCCAATTATATTTTTCCCTAGCAACAAAGCTCCATCATGTTCCAAAAGTATTATTTAACAACTCTGTGATCATAAACTAAGTGCAATTAGAGGTGGTGATGATGATGATGATAGTTGTGATGGTAATGATAGTGATGGCTGATGGTCACAGTGATGGTGATGATGGGTGATGATAGTGGTGATGGTGATAATGGTGGTGATGGTAGTGGTGATGATGGTATGTTGATGGTGCTGGTGATAATGGTGCTAGATGGTGATGATGATGGTGGTGGTTCAAGGGATGATGATTTTTTAATGTGAGACCCAACTCTTTTTTTCTGTCTGTTGGTTTTGTTTTGTAGCAGTGTCCTTGGCTCTTGCTTTGAATGGAGTCTGCACAAACACTATTAAATTAATAGTTGGAAGGTAAGTCTCAAGAAGAAACAAACGGTGCCTTATACTACCAAGTTCATCTCTATGGGAACCATGGCCAGAGGACACTGGGTAGGACAGATTCCACAGTGTCTGATTTTCCCTTAAATTGTTGCCCTTCTGGGATTTCTGGCCTTCAGTACAGATCTTTTCTTTCCTTTGAATGATGAACTCATTATTTTAGGGAATTCACTAGTAAGAAAGTGTCCACTGGCTGACCACACTTTCTTTTGGCCAAAGCCTGCCTTTGGCATTTCCAGAGCACTCCACTCCTGTCCCAACACCTGGCCAGGCTTATGTACTTGTCAGTTTTGGCCTTTAACAAATTAATAAGATCACTTCTGAATTGTTTTCTTTAGGAGGAGATGTATGGGTTGGCATTTCAGATCTGGCTTTATGACACACTTCTCTTACTGCTCCTGAGAAATGATTTCTAGTGCCCATTTGCTTTCCCTGTCCTCTGGCTGCTCTGGTAGAGAGTCGGTCTCTGCAGCGATGAGAAGCCCCACGGCCTCTCAATACTGCAGCTCACTGGAGCTCCGACTACTAGCTCCTGGCCTTGAACAAATGAGATTCCATTTACAACCTCAGCATTTATAGATATTTGGCATGGTACGGGTGCTAAGCTAGGCATCAAGGGGTGGAAGATGGGTAAATCTGGGCTAATAAAAGACACTGTACTGGGATGTCCTTCCAGATCCCTCCATGCTCAACATGCACTTGGCACCCAGATAAAGTGCTGGTTCTAGGGGCTCACCCCCTGAGGTTCTGGTTGAGTAGGTGGACAACCACACTGGAGAAACACTGGCCGGGTCTGGAAAAGAGAGCACAAGAGCAGGTCTGATAGATCGTAGAGGCATCTTACCTAGATCCCAGAGCTAGGAGGTTCAGTGTATGAGTCCGTATGTGATAACAATGACCCAGTGTTCAATATCAAAGGGAGGTGTGCTCGCAGTATTATTAAGCCTACCCATGTTATGTGCACAGAAATATTAGTTGAGTTGCTACAGAGTAGCAGGTTGGCACATATCCACACTAGAATCCTTTCTTGAGTAGAACATTCAAACATGTGGTCAAATATTGAGCACAGGATTCGATTCTAAGGCTCCCAGCTTGTGTTTGCCACATACTGCTCATGAGTGATCTTGGCAGGAGTGTCATCTCCTTCAGACCCAGATCCTGCCTCTAGGATTGTCGTAGGCTTTACATGGCATGGTGAATGAGCAGTGCCTGGCACTACATCTATGCTCAGGAATAAGTTAACATTAGCTGTGGTTGCTCTGGAAGGCATGGCTTCAGGACCAGAGTCGCCCTTCTTTCCTCTAGAGATCTCTGCCCCCTTCCTGCTTTAAGCCACCTTTAAGCAGCCTGGGTCACTGAACTCCTCATACTGTGTGGCTGAGTTTTCAAGTTTCCCAGCCAGGTTGAGGGCCACTGCTTGAGGAAAGGCAACTGACCACCAAAATATGGCATGTAGGGATGTCATGTCTTGGACTCTCAGAGACTGGGGGCAAGGTCTAGCTTGGTAGAGCAGTAAATCAAGAGAGGCAGTCCCTTCTCCTCTGCTGATACCGGGCTTAGGTGCCTCTAGGAAGTCCCACTACTTAATGCTCAAGACCTCACCTTTGGTCAGGTATTGATTTCTCCCTTTTACAGATAAAGAAATGAGACTGGGGAAGACTGAGATTCCCCTAAAGCTACAAAACTAGCTCCAGTTGAGATCTTTCTGATCCCAAAGCCTGAGGATTTCCCCCGGCAACTGTATTCAGGAGGCTCTGGAGAAACTCCTGTGGTTGTTGACAGAGGGGACTTACAGAAGGGCGGGGGCTGTGGGGAGGAGGGATCAGCTTGGGGCTCGTTGTGATGGCAGCGTTGTATATTGAAAATGTCCATGGTGTCTTTTGTAGACCTCGCCCCGATTTCTTTTACCGCTGCTTTCCAGATGGGGTGATGAATTCAGAGATGCACTGTACAGGGGACCCTGACCTGGTGTCCGAGGGCCGCAAAAGCTTCCCCAGCATCCATTCCTCGTGTAAGTTCAAGGCAAGAACGCTTGTTCTCCTGCTCACTTGGGGGGGGGGGCATTTAAGTGAAAAGAACAGTTTTGGTGCCTGAATGTCGGCATGGTGCAGTTTTCCTCACTGTGTGGTGGATGAAAAATAATGTTCCAGGGGAGGTCATGCGAGCTGGCAGCCAAGGCTCCAGACTTCACATAGTGTTGTGTATGTTGCTTTTGTGAGCTTGGAAGAATGTGGCATGTGACATTTCACCCCTGGATGGTATGACTCAAGAATTTGACAGTGCAAAGGGAACTTACCAAGCTCCTTGACACTGATGTTCAATTCAGCTTCATGTCTAGTCTTTTGTCAAGTTATGATATTGTGTATGTGAACAAATATGTAACATTTATGCATATACATAATGCATATGAAAGTGTGTATGCTCACACACCTCAATATACTGCAGATGCCAGAGCCTAGATTAGCCTTACACACAGACTAGCCTGAAGCAGCAGCAGTTTGATATCGCAGCAAAAGCACAGATCTCTGAATCATGACACACCCTTAGCTCTTTCAATTCACCTTTCTGAGCTCGGGTCCCACCGTGTTTAATAGAAATAGGACTGCCTCCATTCTCAGTAAGAGTGAGGATTAAAGTCGGCAATAATAATTACTAACATTTCTGGAGCACCCTTCAAAGCAGAAGGTGGAGATTCATTGTTTTATTTAATCCCTCAAGTATAAGGCACTTGGGATCTGGACTTGTAACCATCATAGCTCTCCCTGTTATTATTTATTTCCAAGGCTGGTGTTTCCATTCACTCCAACAGTGTTTATTGAATGACTCAGGCACCAGACATTGGTGCTTGGAATCCAGAGATAAATAAGACAGAATACGGCCCTAGACGTGCACAGGTGTAGCAGGCTGTCTGTGATGTTGTGACACTTGGGGTAATTGGAGACAGACTACGGCTGCAGGTGACTGACTGCTTGGAACGGGAAAGGTGCCTGTCAGACTGTGAATCCCTTGGTTCCCCACACATCTGACCAGCATTTACTCTTGGCAGCCCTCTTACATTAATGGGATTTTTTTTCCAAATCCTGTGCTAAAGATGCAACTTACCAGTGAGTGGCTGAATTGAGAAACATCAGAAAGCTTCTCTGTACGGACATTTTGCCCAGAGATACTGGAAACTAGGCTCTGCCAACGAGCTATGGGAGTGGCGGACACTTTAAGGGACCCTTAGCAACCCTTGTTGCGGCACTTCAGCCTTCCAGGTTGGGGCTGATGTCTTCTTACACACAAAACAATGAGACTCAGGCGGAATCAATTACTCATCCGAGGAAGGCAGCCTCTGGCATGATGGTGTTTTCAACCTCTCATAGATTTAATACAGTGGAGTGTTCCTATGCCATGTTAGCTAAATAAATGCCTCATTTTCTTCTTTACAGCTATGAAGGTTATGGTAAGTTGAATACTGTCCCCTAAGTTGAAGAGTCCCCTAAGTAAATCCAGGCCCTAGTCCTAGAACTTATAAATCTGACTTTATTTTAAAAAAGGTTGTAGTTAATAATACCATAATAAATATTAGAAATTTGCCAAGGGACTTACTTCGGGAGTTCTCAACACACACACACACACACACACACACACACACACACACACACACACCACCATACCACATCACACCACACATACACACACACACACACACCACACATACATATACCACACACTTACACACACACTACACACATACACACACACACACATTGACTACATAAGAAAATGGATGTTTTAAATAACTAGACTGTCTTACTGTTCTCCATGCATGCTTTTTGCTTTAAAGAAATCTTAGTGTTTAATTGCCAAAGGAATAAAGACCCACAAGTTAAGAATATTAAGATAAACGCTTAGATTTAGGCTATTCCCCAAACCAATGATAGATGTCTTTATAGGAGACAGGAGAGGAGGTTGGAGATAGAGGTGGGGAGAAGGCTCAGTGAAGACACAGCAGGATGGAGTGATGCAGCCACGGCCAGGGAGCACCTGGATCTACCAGAACTGGGAGATGCTGAAGGACTGGTTCTTCTGTAGAGCCTAGAGGAAGTGTGGCCCTGCCGACGTCTTCATTTTCAGTTTGGGAATTACAGAGCTGTATGGGAATGAGTTTCTGTTATGTTACCAACTTTGTGATAGCCTTTTTCAGCAGCCTAGGAAGTGCATAAACAACCAGATCCAATGCCATGAGCCACTGTTTTATCATGCCACTGAGGTGCCTACCGCAAGGACATGGTGATAGGAGAAAGTATAGCCCAAGGTTGCTCTGGGCTTCAGTCAGAATGCAAGAGTGCTTCCTTCCAACCTTGCTGTTCTCAAGTTATAGTTAACATGAATGTATGTTTTGTGGTTAGGTGCCGGCTGGATAGGTTCCTGCTGTGTTAGGTTATTATTCCCTCATTGTCAAGGGTTCCAAAGCTATAACATTTTAAGGGATCTGGAATAGTATTTAGGGTGGGGGATCAGCTCCTATAGGTTCTCCATCTGTGTCATTGTAGATGGGTTCACTCATGTCCTCTGTCTTGGATGTTGTGTTGTTTCTTGTGTATGTATGTATTGCGTATGGTGTATATATACATGGGTGTATATAGTTGTGTGTGTGTGTATGTGTGTTGCATGTGTGGAGGCTAAAGGTTGACATGCAGTACCTTCCTTGGTTGCTCTCCACCTTATGCTTTGAGATGGGGGCTCTCACTGAACCTGGAGCTCAATGATTGGTCTAAGCTGGTTGACTCGCAAGCTTCAGAGATCCACCTGTCTCTGCTTTGCTGGCCTGCATTCCAGATATGCATCGCCATGCTAAGCTTTCTTTTTTCTTAAATGTGGAACTGGGGATCCTAACTCAGCTTCTCATGCTTGCATGACAAACACCTTATTAACTGAGCCATCTCCTTATCGTTATGCTTCTTAAGGTATGTTCTGCCCCTCCCCCCAAGACTTACTGCTAATGATGCATTCTAAAGGGCTTTAAAATTTAAGATCACTAGAAAATGAAACCTTTTCTAAAATAGAAAATCTTAATCCTGGCTTTTTCAAATATTTGACTGAGGGCCATAGCACAGGTTAATGTCTGCTGGTACATTTGAACTTGGGCAGGAAGTAGCTATCATGTGCACACCTCAAGCTGGCAGACTATGGACCTCAGATATTAGTGGCCAAGCTTTAAAGAAATGTTTATTTTAGATGTGTGTTCTCTCCTCCTGCACCAAAAGCTTGCTTTCTCACAGGCTTCCTCTGGCTGCTTGCCTTGCAGATGTGTGGCTGTCAGGGATCTGTACCCGACAGGCTTTGGGGCAGAGGCTGTTATACCTCTTGCCTCAGATGCTCTTTAAGACATTAGCGTTTGCTCTTGTTGGCAGACACAATGATGCCCATCACAGTCTCTGGGTTTTTATGTTTGCCGTTTGTACTCTTCTCCGACTTGTGAGACTTGCATTAGCTTGAAGGGAGCTGCTTTATCCAAGACAAACCCATAAGTGCTGTGTCCTGAGTTTCTTGTTGCCACTCTTAGGACACCTCATGATTGGTGTGACTTTTTGCTCCTCAGAAGGGATGACCTCATTGGACCCTCATTTTGTTTTAATACTCGATGTTCCTTACAAGATCAATTTTCTAGTCTAGACTTGAATGACTGGATGAGGCAGATCCCAGGCTCAAGAGATGTGGGTCGGGCTCCTCTATTCACAGATTGCTGGTAGCTGGATGTAATCCATATTCTCATATTATCCTGCAGAACACTTGGTTTTTCTTTAAACTTAAGAACAGACATCAGTTTGTTTTGGAAACAGAAGAGCTTGGATTGAATCTCCCTTAAGCAGCTGAATGACTCTAGTGTGGTGTGTTCATACAACAAGCAGCAAAGCCCCATCCCAGCATTCCCAGGGGACCTGCTCTGTGAGACAGCCTGAGTTTCCTTGATTGGAAGAGCAGAGACCACGATTGCACAGAGCAAGTGGTTGTAAACTTAGTAGTTAAAGAAGAGATAGAGATAGCATCGTGCCTTCTCCAGGGGCTGAATATGAGGGTGTTCAGAACAGGGAATTGTCTCAATTTTTGATTGGATGTCAATTCAGCTTCTAGGAGGAGAATCTGTATGAGGGAGACGTTGGAGATAACAAATCATGGTCCTGTCAAGCTATAAAGACACCGCTGTCCTCCCAAAATAGTGGGAGTCGAGACCTCCTTCCCACCTCTGGTGAGAGTCATAGCATCCAGGTGTCAGCGTGTGAGCCACTTCCGGGCACAGCTCCCCTCTCTAGTCAGTCCCTCTGTATTGGAACATCAAGATGCCCATCCATCCACTTGTTATTTTCTGGTGGCTTTCCCTTTACAATGGAAGGGCTGAAGAGCTGTGAGAGGGACATAAGGCCCATGGAGTTGTAGTTATGATCTGCCCTTTGTGGAGAAAGACCAGCAGCCTTGCTGGTACCAGTACTGCAAAGCAGCAGTATCACAAAACATTACTAAGGTAGGATACCTACGATTGCAGAGAAAGGGAGGTAGAGGCCAGAGGAATCATGGGATTGAGGGCAGTCTAGACTGCATAGCGAAACTCTTATCTTAAATTGGCTGGGTTGGTTAGGTTTGGTTTTTTTTTGTTGTTTTTTTTTTTTGGGGGGGGGGTTTGCCAACTTGACACAAGCTAGGGTCACCTGGGAGGAGAGGACCTCATTTGAGAAAATGCCTCTACAAGACTGGCCTGTAGGCAAGTCTGTGGGGGCAGTTTCTTGACTAATGATAGATGTGGGAGAGCCCAGCCTGCTGTGGGCAGTGCCATCCCTGGGCTATAAGAAAACAGGCTGAGCAAGCCATGTGGAACAAGCCCATAAGCAGTGTTCTTCCATGGCTTCTGATTCAGTTCCCATCTCCAGGATCCTGCCTTGAGTTTCTTCCCTGGCTTCCTCAGTGATGGACTGTGATGTGGAAGTATGAGCCAACTAAACTATTCTTCTCCAAGCTGCTTTTAGTCCTGGATGTTTATCACAGCCATAGAAAGCACCCCAGGACACCAGCCAGCGCACTAAACAGACAAACAGCTAAAAAAGACCAGCATGCTCAAAACGCACACATGAAGTTCTTGTTTGTTTTTAAATGGTGCTGGGGATGGGATCCAGGGCCTCAGGATTGTTAAGTAAGTGCTGTACCACTGATTTGCATTTCCAGCCCCGGAAGTCTCACTTTTCAACAACTCTGCCACTGTATAAAATGGGATTGTTTTGCTTACGGGATACATTTGTATGGCAGAGAAGACATAAAAGCATATGGATTATAACTGACTTTTGTGAACCCTGAGTATTTGGCGGGTCCTGGGCTGATCATTGACTGGGTGGAGAAGGCAAGGATGAACTTGACTGTGCCCTTCTT
This sequence comes from Peromyscus nudipes, assembly GCA_902168325.1. Lineage (NCBI taxonomy): Eukaryota > Metazoa > Chordata > Mammalia > Rodentia > Cricetidae > Peromyscus > Peromyscus nudipes. The sequence continues at coordinate 22,974 of CABHPH010152712.1, forward strand.
GAATGTGAGGGCAAACACTAGTGTTGGGATGCCGTGTAATGAGAGTAGGGGGTCCCAGAAAGGCAGTCCAGGGGCAGGGACAGCCTCCAGGAGGGGAGTTTTCATAGTTTCTCACCAGAGAGTAACATGAGTTCCATGTCTTGAGGTTTTTATGCTCTTTGTATGGAAGTTCAGGTTGCCAGTCATTTCCATGAGGGTCTCCAGGTTGCAGTGTGCCTGAGGCAAGTGTGGTGGAGTTGCTTTCTTTGTCTTTGTCTGGGGGGCTGGGGCTGTAGCTCAGTTGGTACCCATGTTTGCCTGGCACACACAGTGTTTGGCACTGAACTAACTGGGTATAGTGGTGCATGCCTGTAAACCCCAGCAATCGGGAGGTATAGGTAGGAGTTCAAGGTCATCCAAAGCTCCGTAGGGCGTTCAGGGCCAGCCTGAGGCACACGAGATCCTGTCTGAAAATAAGAACACTTAACTTTTGCGTTTCCCCCCTTGGTGACTTCTTAAGGACCCATTCTCTACCACTGGCCATCTGAAACTTCACAGTGACACATCCCACTGAACTTCTGTTTCTGTACTTATTGTCCTGGTCACTGGATGTGTCTTTTTAATTGGGAGTTTGGTCACTCTGTTTCTGTACCCCATTTCTTTTCTAGCTCTGTATGGGCAGATACTGAGTTACTCTCTCATTATCTTTCTTTCCTGTTGTCTACCTTTTGTTTGCTTTACAATCACCTCTTGGAGGTTTAAGACATATAGAATGGCATAAAATTCTGTAGAATTGTTATTTTTTTCTATTTTTAATTTCTAAGAGCTTTCTCAAACTTTTGGATTTTAATAAACTTAATACCTTGTTCTTTTTCTCACCCATGGGATGATAACTCTTGCCTCTCTGTGTCTCGAGTTTTGCCTTCCCTTCTCTGTGTCCTTACATGCTCATTTGTTCAAATACCTGGTGTTCTCAGCCATGTGTCCTACCTTCAGGGTGAATACCTAAAGCTGCCTGGGCAAGGCACATTAACTGGTCTTTTCCACAGGTGACTGGGAGGGAGCTGAGCTCAGTCATGGGCCCTGCTTGTTAGCATCTGGCCTTCACCCTGAGTCTGTTGGATCCCCAGGGGAGGCTCTCCAGTTTCTTCCAGAGGTGTGAACCAGAGCTCCAGATGCTATGCAGAAGGCCCTGGTGCTTCTTGGGTTACCCACTAGACTTTTGTTAGTCAACCTGTTTTCAATCTGGTTCCTCCATGGGACCCTCTACTTCCCTCTTTTTCCAAAGCCCAAAGCTTTTAGAGTCAAGTTGTGGGTGACTTCCAGGCTTTACAGGATGGAGAGTGCGAGGCTTGGCTTCTCCTTACAGAGACTCTCTGCTCGCCTGTTTCTGAAGTCCTGGCTCATCTGCCTTTCATTGTACCCGATACCTCTGGCTCCTAAGTTTGCAGGGTCCCATGGGTTGAAAGGGCTGCTGCTTATCATCGCTGTCTTCTTGGGACAGGAAGAGTGAACTGTCTTCAGCTTGGGAAATTAACAGCTGTTTTGTTCGCTCCTTCTCTTCTCCCTGCAGTGGGGTGGAGTTCAGGCGCTGCCAGATGGAATTCATGTTCTGTTTGGACTTGTCTGGGTTCTCCAGAGACACAGAAGCACTAGGATGTCTTTCTGTCTTCTTCCTCAAGACATTTATTTGAAAGAATTGGCTCATGAGACAGTAGGGCTGGCAGTCTAAGGAGGGCAGGCTGACAGGTTAGAATGTCAAAGAAAAGTTGATATTACCATCTTAATCCAAAATATATCAGACAGATCATCAAGGTGGGATACTCAGGCAAAGTTTCTATATGGCATCAATTTCCTTTCTTTCTTTCTTTCTTTCTTTCTTTCTTTCTTTCTTTCTTTCTTTCT
>CABHPH010152712.1:26698-37388 GCA_902168325.1 Peromyscus nudipes
ATAGTCCCTTCTCCATCATCTGTTTATCATAGTCCCCCTCCATCATCTGTTTATCTTAGTCCCCTCTCCGTCTGTTTATCATAGTCCCCTCTCCATCATCTGTTTATCATAGACCACACCTCCTCCCTGTGGAATTGGTAGACTTTCCCCCTTAAATCCCACTATGAAATTTTAATGCCACAGATTATATCTCTTTTAATGTACTTAAGAATAAAAGCTCCTAATGTCACCATCATGTCAAGAGACACCAGGGAGCTTGGCAAGAGTTCCTCATAGTTCCCCTCTGATGTTTATTTTTTCCAAGTGGCTGTAATGTGTAATACTCATCATCTTTCCAAAAGCCAATTTTCATTCCCCAAAGGGATGGCATCTTTGTCAAGAATGCATATTCTAGGGCAGTCATTCTTAACTGGGCCATTTGTCCCTCCACAGTAACATTTAACAATGTCTGGGGACTAGACATTTTGGTTGTCTAGTGTGTGTGTGTGTGTGTGTGTGTGTGTGTGTGTAATATGCCTGTGCACATGTGTCTGTGTACGTCTATGCAACTGTATTTCTGTGTGTCTGTGTGACTATGTTTCTGTGTGTCTGTGTGTATGTGAGTCTGTTTATGTGTGTATCTATGTGTATATATGTATCTCTATGCATTTGTTTATGTGTCTGTTCATTTGTGAGTGTGTCTATATGTCTGTGTGCATTTGTGTGTCTGTGTCTATATTCACTTGTGTATGTCTGTGTCTGTGTATCCGTCTGTGCCAATGTTTCTGTGTGTGTGTTTATGTGTCTGTGTGTGTCTATGTGTCTGTGTCAGTGTGTCTGTGAGTATGTGTGTATGCACATTGGTGTGTCCGTGTGTATCTATCTATCAATGTGAATGTGTGTGTCTATATGTCAACGTGAATGTGTGTGTCTGTGTGTGTCTATGTGTCAATGTGAATGTGTGTGTCTGTGTATAGGGGGTTATGCTGCTGAGCATGGGAAGCTCAACACCAAAGGATTTTACAGTCCAAAATGTCAGTCCTTCTAATCCAGGCTGTAAAACCTGGCCTAGGGCACTTATGTGGGAAAGGGAAGATGTTGGTTATTCATGTGTTAAATTCACCCATTTCCCCAAGTCCCTGCTCTGAATAAGTATAATATTTTTAAATGGTTGTTATTTAATTGATTCAAAATAATCTGTCTCAAATTGACTTGCTGTTGAATTTCTGTGAAAAAAGGACCAAAGTCAGATGAACAGTTCCAATTGATTCCTTGTCCGCCTGTCTACCTCCCTTCCTATTTTCCTCCCTTCCTCCCCACTTCTCTGCCCACTTTATTTAGTCCTAACATTTTATCATAAAAGTTTGGGGCATAGAAGTGAGAAATGAGAGCCTGAGGAATCCCCATGCCACAGGCAGACCAGCCTGGCTCATCAACTGGCCTGGCTTGAGAAACACCTAGGAGACTAGGAAAACACAACTGTGGTGTCTGTGAGGGTCTCCAGAGACCACTGACTGGGGGGAAAGACCTGCCCCAAATGTGGGTGCCGTGGATGGGACAAGAGGGAAGCTGGAAGGCCCCAGTCACAGGCATTCTCTGTCCGCTTCTTGACCACCATGACATGAGCAGTTCCTCCTCGAGGTAACCAAGGTACAATGGAGCCAAGGGCCTGTGAACTGGAACCTTCTGAAACCGTGAGCAGAAACAAGGCTTCCCTCTGTTTAAATGCTTCTCTCGGGTATGGTGATAAAAATCTGACCCACACTCTACTCTTCTCCTTTCCTATTTTCCACTTGGTTGGTTTTGTTTTTCCTGCTGCTTCCCCACCCTGCTGACAGAAGGTAACAATTCTTTTCTTTTTAGACTTTAACCATGTTCATGGTTCGTACTTTGAATTGTGTAAGTTGGAGCCAATCAGTCCTGACAGACGACTATTCTGTTCACTGATGTTTCCTTTCCGTCCACTTCCAGCCAATCAATCCTTTTCCTCTGGTGTCAGGCATCTGCTCTTCGGCTCTCCTATATCTTCTTTCTTTCCTTTTTCTTTTTCTCTGAACTACAGATTAACTTTGTCTATTTAAACTTCATATATGGGAATCATTCAATGTGTTCTCTTCAGTGCTCGGGAGCGTTTGTCAGTACAATGTCTTCTAATTCATCCATGTTGTTGTAAATATCAGTAATTTATTCCTTTTTATTGTATGTCACCCTACTGAGTGCTGCAAAGCTGTGTGTCCGTTCTATTCTTGGCAGCACTGGGGATTTCTCCAGTTATAAATAAATCATCCATAAATGTTTTTATGCAGATCTTTCCATTGATGCCTGTTGTTGTTTTGTTTTTTTAAATGTCTATGAGTAGCACTTGTAGGTCAGAAGGTACCTATTTTTTAACATTAGAAGAAGCTGCTCCCTCCTGTTCTCATCCTAGCTGGAGCAGGGATGGAGTTGGGGAGCAGTGAGGGAGATACCATGATGGAGGGAGGCGTCATGGGGATGGGGAGAGGCCAAGTGCTAGGGAGGTTCCCAGGAATCTATAAGGATGACCCCAGCTTAGACTACTAGCAATAGTGGAGAGGGTTCCTGAACTGGCTTAACCCAGTAATCAGATCAGTGAGTACCCTAACTGTCATCATAGAGCCTTCATCTAGTAACTGAGGAAATCAGTTGCAGAGATCCACAGCCAAGCACCAGGCCGAGCTCCAGTAGTCCGGTTGAAGAGAGGGAAGAGGGATTCTATGAGCAAGGGGCATCATGATCATGATGGGGAAACATACAGAGACAATCAAACCAAACTAGTAGGAACTCACAAACTTTAGACCGACAGCTGTGGAGCCTCCATGGGACTGGACTAGGCCCTCTGCATAAGCGAGACAGTTGTGTAGCTTGATCTGCTTAAGGGGTACCCTGGCAGTAAGATCAGGATCCATTCCTGGTGCATGAGCTGGCTTTTTGGAGCCTACTACCTATGGTGGGTCACCTTGCATAGCCTTGATGCAGGGGGAGGACCTTGGACCTGCCTCTGCTGAATATACCAGGCTCTGCTGACTCTCCATGGGAGGTCTTACCTTGTTGGAGGAGGGAATGGGGGTGTGGGTTGGGGGAGGAAGGAGGGAGGGACGGGAGGAGGAAGGAGAGGGGGATCTGTGATTGGTATGTAAAATGAATAAAAAATTCCTTAATTAAAAAAAAGAAGCTGCTGACCCCTGTTCCAAAACACTTGGCTCAGTTTACCTTCCCACTGGCAATGTATGATAACTCTAGACTTTCCATATCACATTAGCATTTGGTGTTGTTAGTCTTTTTAATTTTACTCATCTTGGTGTGTATTTAGTGGTACCTCTTGGCAGATTTACTTTGCATGTCCTCAATGACTAATGACACTGTGAAGTCTCTACTTTTGCATAGTGACTGTTCACATATCTCCCTATTTGCATATCATCTGCTCAAGTTCATTTTCTCTATTTAAGGTTAGTTGGTAGTGTTTCCCATACTCTGTTTATAAGCACTTTTTCTTCCTTTTTGGCCAGATAAATGTTTTGTGATATTTTCTCCCATTGTGATGGAGATGTTTGTTTGCTCATTAGTTGTCTTGATGGTGTCCTTTGATGAGAAGTCAGTCTAGAATTTGAATAAATCTTTTTTCTTTCATGGTTATTACCGTGTACTGGGTAAGATTCCCTTTGCTACCCTGAAGTTGCAAAGATATCTTTATTGTTTCCTTAAAAAAAAAAAAACTTTATTGTTGGGGCCAGAGAGGTGGCTTAGTGGTTAAGGGTGTTGGTCCCTAATATCCATGTCGGGCAGCTCGCCTGTAACTCCAGCTTAATGGCATCTGATGCCCTCTTCTGACCTCTGTGGGCACCTGCACGTGTGGTGAACACATGCCATACACACACATATTAATAAAAGTCAATCTTTTTAAGAGAACCTTAGGATTTTTGTTTTGACTTGGAAGCTTTTCTCAAACCAGTTTTTGTCCATAGTGTGAGGTCCAGTTTGAAGCTGATGTATTTCCATATTGAGATCATCGTTCAGCTTCCTTTCTTGAAAAGATTTCCATTTCTCCATAAGATTGCTTTAGTGCCTCTGCAGAAGTTATTAAGTATGGGTCTGCTTTTGCACTGTGTGTGCTGTCTGCAATTCTGTGCTGTTCCCCTTAAGCTGATCTCACCCTATTGCTTACCACAGCAGCACAATGGAGGTTGAAGTCAGGCAATTTGACTGACTTCATCTCTGGTCTTTTTTTTTTTTTTTTTTTTTTTTATCAAGATTGCCTTTGGCAATTACAAGTCTTTTCTTTTTTTCCATGTACTTTAGCATTGGCTCATAGCTTTCTCTGAGGCCTGCCAGGGATGGGATGGAGCTGGTGTAGAGTCAATGGACTGCCCTGAGAGAGAGTAGATGTCTCTTTACCATCAAGTGTTCTGCTCCATCAATAGTCTGTTTCCCCATTTATTCATAAAGTTCTTCTCTATAACGCTTTTAATAGCTTTTGTTATGAACAGCTTGTGCATTTTCAAAAACTAGTCTTTGAAAATTTTTATTGAGCTAAAATTTACTTATGATACAGTTCAACCATTAAACTATTTTGTGGTCTATACTTATAGCTTGTAGTTTACAGTTTATTCATAGAGTTTTTATAGGTTCAGTCTTAGCCTAGGACATTTATGTCATCCAGAAGAAACAGCCTGAAACCATCAGCTCTTGCTTGCCCATCTTTCGCCTCCCCAGAGCCAGTCAACCACTGGTTGTCTATTCCACTCAAGTCAAATAAATTAAGTCATATGATATGCATGGGGAGGGCTGAGCATTCCACAGTCCTACAAATTCCATTGTATGAATATAGGACATAACTCATTTCTCCACTTACCAGTTGATGGACACATGAGCAAAGTTTTTAGCTTTGGACTGTGAGAAATAACACTACATAAGTACCTGTATAAATTTGTATGGATGAGTACTTTCAGGTTTTTTGGGGGGAGGGGTTTATAACCAGCTATGGAATGGTGGACCACATGGCTGCTCTGTACTTGGAGAAGCTGTGCTCATGTTTTTCACAGCATTGCACCATTTTCTATTCCCACCAGAAGTAAATGAGGTCCCTGGCACTCTTTTTCTTTGTTGCTAGCTACATCCCATCTTTTGAGGTATGTTTTGTGGGTGTAAACTGTTGTCTGCTTGTAATTTTCCCTTATGACTGTACCTGTTCTTTTTAATTAGTGCTATGAGATCCCTGATAAAAATACCTTAAGACAGGAAGGGTTGATTCTGGCTTGTGGTTCAGGAAATGCGGTCCAAGATGATGGGATGGCTGGCAGCAGGTACACACGGCACTGATTAATTTGTGTAGGTAACTAGGAATCAAAGAGGCGCCATCCCAAAGGGGGGTCAGGGTGTAACATTCAAGCCCTACTCCTCTGGCCCTAAGTTTTCCAGCCAGGTCCCACCTATATCCAGGGAATATCACAACCTCCCAATATTGTACCACCAGCAGGGAACCAAGTATTTGAACACATGAACCTGTGCTCAATATTGCACATTCAACTCATGGCTAAAATCTTTTCATGTGCTTATTGACCAGTTTTGTATCTTCTTTGGACCGTTTTCTCTGCAGACCCTTTAATAGTTTTGAAGTTGAGCTGTCTGTATGGTGGAGTCTTAAAGGTGAGTTACCATCCAGTGTCATGTTCTTAATCGAGCCCAGCTCTGCTCCCATCATCCTCTTCTGTGCTGTTATTAGCAAATACATTTCCTTTTGGTACAGCAGAGACCCAGCAATGCAGTTGCATACTGTTCCCTACAATTGCTTTTTTTTTTTTAAGAACATGATGAAGAGATCCATGTTTATGTTGTCTTTAGGAATGTTAGCGGTTATCTCTGGTTTCTGCAAGAATTTACATTACTACCTATAATCACTCATTTCCGCTTGAAGACTTCCTTCACTGTTTTTAATAAGGTGAGTTTGCTAGCAACTTAATTTCTCTGAGGACATCTTCAGTTCTCCTTCATATTTGAAAGGTAATTTTCCTGACCTGATTGACAATTGTTTTCTTTGAGCAATTGGAGTCTATGATGCTGTTTCCTCCTGGGATTGTTTGTAACCAGAAGCCAGCTATTAACCTTATTAGGTTCCCTTCTACACAACAAGTCATTTTCCCTTCCAGCTGGAGTACATCCTTATCCTTGTCTTTCCTTATGTGTGTAATGATTTGTCTCTGTAGGGAGTCTTTATTTTTGTCTGTTTGTAGTGTGTTGAGTTTCTTAGGTGTATACACTAATGTGTTTCATTGATTTGGGGATGTTTTAGCCATTATTTCTTTAAATAACTTTCCCGTTCCTTTCTTTCTTTCGCCTCTTCTTCAGGGGCTCCCATTGCACGTATGTTGATATGCTTGGATGTCTCCCATTTCTCTGAGACTCTGTATAATTTTGTTCATTTTCCCCATTTTCTTCTTTGGATTATACACTCTCTATTAGACGTCGAGGAACGCACTAATTCTGTCTCCTGATACCTCTGAGCTACACTTGAACCTCTCTGAGGAACTCTTCATGTCAGTCACTCGACTTTTCAACTCTAGTGTTTCCATATGGTTCTCCTTTGAGTTTCCGTTTCCTTGCTGACATTCTCCATTTGTTGGGACATTGTCATTTGTCTTGATTATTTTGGCTCGTGATGAGGCAGGACATCATGACAGGAGGCACATGCTAGAGACAAGCTGCTTACCTGATTTGGGGGGGGTGGAATGGAGTCATTCAAGGACAAACCCCCAGCAGCCTCTATTACCTACTGAAGTTTCCATCATTGCTTTCTTAGTTCAGGCTCTCCAGAGGAGTGTTTCTCTCTCTCTCTCTCTCTCTCTCTCTCTCTCTCTCTCTCTCTCTCTTTCTCTCTCTCTCTCTCTCTCTCTCTGTGTGTGTGTGTGTTATACAGTAGCAATAGACACATTTGCCAAATTCAAGTCATTTCTGAAAACACCAGCACAGACACACCCCAAAGTGTGATATTCTAATGTACTAGGTGCCCCTCAATCCAATCATGTTGATAATCAAGACTGATCATCATTGGTACAATTAACTGAGACACCAAGGCATCAATACATGAGATTGGAGGAGGGAGCATTTAAGATCTAACCCATAATAAACATCTTGAATATATAGAACTTCGTTGTCAGTCATACCTCAGTAAGGCTGAAAATAATTTAAAAGGTAGATATCAGGAGCCAACAATGTTCCATAATTCCCTTCTTTGGAAATATAGCTGTTTCTGAGATGAATGACCATGACCATCCTCAACCTAGGCCTTGCTATAGAAGTATTATCTTTTAGGTTCAGAATCACCAAGCTCTGTGTGTGTGTGTGTGTGTGTGTGTGTGTGTGTGTGTTTTCCACATTCAAATGCATTTCTTCAGAAGAGTACTTTATTTCCTCTTTTGAGTAGAACACATTAGCATACGTATATTTCCATGGCCTCTATATTGACCACTTTTTTCCAAGCTTGCTTCCCTATGCCTCCCAGTAGTTTCAGGGGACACTTTCCCCACCATTGGCAGCTGCTTGGAAAATGCAGACTCTTTTGGATGGCAGCCCAAGTCAGCATGGTCAGAGAGTTATGTCTGCCAAAGGCAAATGAAACAGATCCTTCCACAGCCAGGCCAGGGTACCTTAGGATGATTCAGATCAATGTATCTTTCCTTCTGTCAGCTTTTGGATTCCAGTTATTTAATGCAAAGCAGCGCCTTCATCCTCTGTCATCAGCAATCTTAGCATGGAAGATGCAGAAGGAAAGGTGACTCATACTTTTAGAGGCCACTACATCCTAGAATGACTCTTTCAGCAAATCCCTCAGCTCAGTCTTCAGTTGTTTCCAATCCACTCACAACCAATACCTAAACTGCAACATGGATATCCATGCTTTCCATGGCATGGCCGTTGCTGCTCTACTGGCCTCAGGTCCTCTCCTTCCCCTTGTTTCTGCATCTCAGCCCTTCACTCCCATCCTCTTGAAGAAACACAAGACAATAGCATGTCTCAGGTGTTGTGTTAAAGGCCTGGAGAGCCCTACTCCATTTATTACTCATTATATGTTTCTGAATTCACTCCTTATGATTTGTCTTATTGCCTAGGCTCAGATAGGATAGTAATCTCCCCCAAGTGACACATGGTCAGCCTATGACAGAGCTGGCATTTACACCCAGATTGTCTGACATCAGAACCCAGGCTCAACTTCGCAGCAACACTCTAGATAGTTCCTTTCCTTTCTTGACTTTTGCCCTCCTTGCCTTCCCCTTTCTTCCATGTGCAGTCATGGACTGCCCATGTTCACCCACTCAACCCTTCCTCTGTCCCTGCACACTGACCTGATGCCCAGCCATCAGCAGCCACCTTCTTTGCCAAGAGTTTCTCCTGGATTCTAGCCCTTCAGCTGGTGCCCACAGCAGATGGGATGCTTGGGAAGTGGTGTCCAACCATCCTCAGAGCGAGCAGCCTCCAGGCAATTCTGACTGGGGAGGTGGATACACACCCCAGCTCCTGGTGCCCTGTGTGAATCTCAAGAGTGCCCAGAGCCACCAAGTGGGCTCTACCTAGAGTCATCACTTGCTCCGCCATGCTTTCTGACAGTTTCCTTCTCAACTGGCCTCATTTAGGGGCTTCCTGGTTCATCTTGCTAACATACTGTTGGCCCTTGAATCCATCTCAAATTCTCATCTTGAAGGAACCCAAAACAAGGACATCCCATGGCTACCTCCTGTGTGCTCCCAGTGTTTCTGGTCCATGGGCCTCATCAAAGACTCTAGATCCCAAACCCTGACTCTCCCCTTACTATTCCTTGTCAGAATGTTTAATCGAGTCTGTCTTCATCATTGTTTATAGTCATTTTCTTGCAGTATCTACCTTTAGCTCCATCACAGCATGGACTGTGAAGGACTTGGCTCTGAAGTGTCTCTACTGTCTGGCACATTTAACAGTCCGAAATAGCTCCTCCAGATATTTATTGAACAGACTGATTAGTTGGTTTAACTGGATAAAGCCTAAACTAAAGCTATATTTGTGCTGTGTGTGTGTGTGTGTGTGTGTGTGTGTGTGTGTGTGTGTGTGTGTTTAGGATCCCAGTGTCATCACTGAGGTCATATTTTCCGGACATTCCACATTGCCAACAGCCTTGTTTGAGAAAGGAATACATTCTGCATCTAAGAGCACTCTGACCCTTGGCACACTAAGGACAGAAAGAAATGATCATTCTCACTCAAGGGAATGGGATGTGCTTTCTTGAGACGCAAAGGCTTGTCTTGCTCCTGTATATTTTCTGTCTACAACTCCTTGTCCTTGTTCTGCCTGGTGATCTATTAAGCAAAATCATCTATTCCTTAGAAACACAGACTTAATGATTGTATAGTATCTTTGCATACAGTCATCCCTGATAAAAACTTAGCACTCTAGGTCCTTCAAGCTCCCATGGGCTCATGGACCCTCAGCTTCTCTGATGAAACCTTCTATTTACAACTCTGAGTCTGGGTTCATGAACTGAGTTCTACCATCTGTGGCAAGTCCATACCTTCCTTTGTTCCTAGTAAGAGAGACCCACACTGTGGCCTCCTCACCACCCAGGGTTTTCCTCTTCCCTCAGGAGATGACAGGGCCAGGATAGAGCTACCAATTCCTTTGTGCTTTGAAATCAGTGGTCTCTGTTGCCTTCTATTCCATCTACTTCCCAAGAGGGCTTCACATGCCTACAGAAGACTAGCGTCTTGCTGGGATGAAGAGTATTGAGTACCCAGCCCTGTGCCAGGTGTGTAGAAGGAGGCCGATATGTTCTGGAGCCCTTCTGCCTCCTTGTGTTGAGCCCACGGGCCTGGCCCAAGGTTGGAAAGAGCTGGAGGAATGCCTGTGCATTAGGTGCCATTCAGCCAGAAGCTTGGGATGGAACTGGGGACAAGGGAATTGTAGGCGTGGAGGCAGATGAGTGTCTTCACTCCTCAGATCGGTACTCTATACTTTAGTACCTGGACATTTCCAGAACTTTTATTGCCATCCATTAGTGGACCCAGTTCCGGGATCCAGGTCATTCTTTCTCATAGGGAGATCTGCATCAGCTTTCTGGGTCATGAGGTCAGTGAACTAAGGCCTTGTCCTTGCTGGAGTGGGGAGAGGAGGAGGTTGATCCTGGCTTTCCTTGGGCTTATTTACTAAGTGGAACATTTGATTGTCATCCAGGAGTGCCTTCTAATGGAGAACCCCTCCCCCATACTGAGATGGCTAGTGACCTTGTAAAGAACTTGGCTCATATTGTTATTTTTTTTGTCCTTTATTAATGTAGTCTTTGGGGAAAGTGTTTGATATTCTGGCCTGAGTATTATTCATCTTATAAATTAGGCGAGATTCTAATCATTTAAAGAAAAAAGGAAGAAAATTGCTGACTGTGGTCAAATGAGGGATCTCATGTCCACTGCCTACTTCTCCCATGGCTTTATCCTGTGACCCTGTGACTTAGTTCCTATCTTTGGTAGAAACTCCCAGTACCTTGCAAACTATTTTAAAAGCACTCATTTGGGCTGCAGAAGTGGCTTATTGGGTAAAGTGCTTGCTGCATCAACATGAGGGCCTGAATATAGATCCCTAGCACCCGTGAAAGAACCAGGTGTGGCAGCATGTATCTGTAATCCCATTACTGGGGATGGAGACAGGTGGATTCTGGGAAAGAACCAGGTGTGGC
>CABHPH010152712.1:37398-51807 GCA_902168325.1 Peromyscus nudipes
AGACAGGTGGATCCTGGGAAAGAACCAGGTGTGGCAGTATGTATCTGCAGTCTCAGTACTGGGGATGGAGACTGGTGGATCCTGGGAACTTGTGTGCTAGTCTGTCTTGTCCAAACAGTAATAGTCCAGGTTCAGTGAGAGACCTTGCCTCCAAAACAAACAAGAGAAGTAGTTGAGCAAGACATCTGGACATCAACATTTGGCTTTCACACATGCTTGCATGGGACACACACACACACACATTCATGCATGCACACAGGGAGAACATTCATTCCACACATGCTTACTGAGTACTTTCTATGTACTTGGCTTGGGTTTGATGCAGGAAGAGACAGTGGTATAAAACTACCACAGTCCATAGTCCCTGTTTTCACAGAGTTCACAGGGTAGGACCACTGTGAGCACAGAGAGTACCCTATGGCAGTTAAGCAAAGGTATCCCTTCCTCCCAGCAGATGTACATCCCTAGGCACAGAGTCTAGTGAACAGGAGCAGGCCTCCCTCCTGCACTGGGCACCCTTGGACAGTGGACATCCTAAACAACCTTCCTCGGCAGCTGTGATGCATAACAGTGGATATTAAATAAATAGTTATACAAATGGCCATTTAATTATAATACCAAAGCACACTAGTTGGAAAATGCATCATACATAATTATGAATGTACACAGCCAGAGGGATCTTCTGAAGAGTGGGGTGAGACCAGGTCAAGAGTGCTTATGGGTAGAAGAATCTCCATGCACCTTCCCCTCACCCTGGTGCACTTGGCGACACAGCTTGCCCTGGTGGTGGAGAAGGGGCTACCGCTTATAGACTGTTTTAAGACATTAGCTAGATACTGTGGCAAATCCTTAGAAACTACCTTTTAAGCCAACACCTGTCACGTGGCCAGCTCCCATCCATGTGCTCATAACTTTACCTGGTCTTCCAGTGACTTAAGTCCTGGGTGGTGGCCCAAGGCTTTATCTCCATTGGGATAGCAGTTTAGTCTGATAAGAATGATGTCTGGCGATTACTAATCTTCATCAGACTTTGGAAAGCTGGGGATTGGCAACACAAAGTCGAGGTCTTGAGAGGAATAAGGCATTCTGTCTTCCTTCTTAGGTGTGGATAAGCTCAAGTGCTTCTAATCTCTGTTCATTTTATCCCCATGGTCCCAAACTCAGAAGAAGGCCGCACCTGTGTTCGTCTTCATGTTTCCCTTTGGCATTTGGGACCTCAGATGGTGCCACTCATGGAGGGAAAGATCAAGGCATTGAGCTTTGATGAGCACCTTGCTCAGAGCTGTCCGGGCAGGGAAGTGACTTAACAGTGTAAGAGGCAGCATGCTCATGAAGGATGAGAGGATTACAAGCTTTGATAAAATCAAACCAAACCAAACCCAAAAGAAACCTTCACATCAACCCAAAGTTCCCGAGGTGTGGTGATGCATACCCTGAGGGCTAATCAGAGTCTCTCAGATCACTGGCATTCTGAGCAGAAGTAGGTTCAGGAGCTGCTTTTGTCCCTTGCTCTGGCCTAAAGTAACTGTAGCATGAGGGGGGGCAGGGTGAAGGCTTGGCTGGCCTCCAGCTTTACATTTCAACTCTTGACAATAAATGCTGTCCTGGATTCTGCGCCTCACTAGCCCTCTCTACCTGTTCTGCAGTCTTCTTCTCTTCCCATCGTAACCCAGGAAGCCCAAAGCTTGCCTCTGTGGCCTCAGCGCCAAGAATCTGCCTCATTCACAATTACTCATGAACTGCTTCCATAATGCGGGGGTGGGTGGGGAGGAATTGCAACCTGAGGTTATTTCCAAACAATGCCTGAACCGATTTTCTTCATTTTCTAAAACAAGGCACTCCATCAGGAAGGTCCCAAAACAAGTATGTGGTCTACCCCTTGTGTTTCTTGACTAGGAAGAACTAAGTGCCTTTCAAAGAACGACTGGAAGTTGGGAGTGCTGTGGTTTTATCTAGACACAGCACACTGTGTCCTTGCAAGTGGGATTCATCACCCTCCTCAGTCACACCTTTGAAATGAAAGGTGGGCATTGTAAGCTTTGAAAAAAAACAGTTGACTTTGCAGGGAAGTTCCAGTAGGCAAGTGATGGGTTCCTAATCACTCAATGTGGATCTGTATCATCTGTCTACAGTTGATCAAGGAGCTACTTTCTGTCAACAACTGTATTTTGTTGAGCACATGGGGACCCTTCTTGACCCACATGGAAAGACACAAGGGTATCTCTCTTAATCAGGGTCACTATCACTATGATGAAATGCCATGACCAAGAGCAAATTGGGGAGGGAAGGATTTATACTTCCACATTGTAGTCCGTCATTGAAGGAAGTCAGGACAGGAATTCAAACAGGACAGGAACCTGGAGGCAGGAGCTGATTCAGAGGCCATGGAGGGGTGCTGCTTACTGGCTTGCTCCCCATGACCTGTGCAGCCTACTTTCTTATAGAACCCAGGACCACAATGGGCTGGGCCTATGGGAGTCCCCCTCCCACTTTTACCCCAGGGTACTCTTGAGGAGGGAGAAGTAAGAAATATTTAGATAGAAATATAGAGGGGAGAGAGACCGATAGAAACACAGGATAGCCTCGGGAGGGTCTGAATCCTTATCCACCAGCCTCTTCTGTCTCTTTTAAAGGGCTTGTTAAAAGGAATGCCAAGGGGTGGAGCAAAAGACCTCCCCCTAGCACAGCCAAGTGCAGACCCTTCCAAACACCTGGTAACCATGCACGTGGTCAAGCAATCCTCTAATGCAGCTCTGCTGGGTAAAGCAAGCTCAGATCTCACTAGGACACCTTTGTGGGCCTCCACATGGGCCCTCCCTATCAATCACTAATTTAAAAAAAATGCCTTATAGGCTTTCCTACAGCCTGATCTCATGCCTTCCTTCCTTCCTTCCTTCCTTCCTTCCTTCCTTCCCCTCTCTCTGTCTCTCTGCCTCTCTTCTTTTTCTTTTTTTGTTTTGTTTTGTTTTGTTTTTGTCTTTGGTTGTTTTTTGAGACAGGGTTTCTTTTTGTAGTATTGGCTGTTCTAGAACTCACTCTGTAGACCAGGCTGGCCTCAGACTCAGAGATCTGCCTGCCTCTGCCTCCTGAGTGGAGGCATTTTCTTAATTGAGGTTCCCACCTCTCAAAGGACTTTAGCTTGTGTCCACGTTGACATAAAACTAGCCAGCACAGCATCTTTTCCTCTTGTGCACCCCTCTTTCCCGCTGTAGGCTGCTCAGGTTCGTGAGATACAGTCCTCTTCCAACTGTCGGTCCCTGGGGCACTGTGTTGGGTACTGGTTCACAGAAACTGTGAGGCTGAGTGGAAAGTTTACAGGCACTGAAATGTGGAAGGCAGAAAGAAGTGTGAGTCCAGGGTAGCTTCAAGGACTTTGGTAATCTGACTTACCTAAGCCTTGATTTTCTCATCTCTAAAGCAAATATAAAAATATTTTATAGTTTTACCATAAGAACAATGTCATTGGCCTTTCAAAAATGTCAGTATCTCTATTTTAGTCCCATGTGATTGAATCTCATAATGGCATGTGCATATAGATCAATTGATGTTATTATTTGAAGGGTTAATTTAGATGATATTCCATAGGAATTCTGAAACTCGATTTTCATACATACATGCATTGAATTTAGATCAATCTTACATTCTCAAAGAAAATAGAGAAGGAATCAATTAGTTTTCTCAGATGATACAAATAGGTCATAAAATAATCCTGATAACAAAATCTGACAAAGATGTCGCATGGAAGAAAACTACACTCCAATATTCCTCAATCACAGAGACAAAATTCTTAAATAAGTTAGCAAGATGAGTTTAGTAATACATTTTAAAAAAAATCTAAATTTATCCTATAATTAAACTGATGGTTTAAAAATGGTGGCTCACTAGTTCAGAATACTTACTCCTCTCGTGGATGACTCAGATTCAGTACCCAGCACTACGTCCAGCAGTTGCTAACCTATGTAACTCCTGCTCCAGGGTATCCAACACCGTCTTCTGGCTTCTGCAGGCACCTGCACATGTGCGGCACACACACATGAGCACACGCATACACATAAGTAAAAAACAAATAAATCCTTTAAAATTGAAAATAAAACTAATTTGTGCGATTAACCACACCGAGAAAATAAAAGAGAAAGTTGTATGATTATTTCAATGGATATTTTAAAAAAGCAAAACTTGATAGTTATAGCATTTTTCATTAAACTGGAAACACAATGAAATTGCCCTAGGCTGATGAAGGGATCTGTGAAAAACTCACTGCTAAATTCATACTTAATGGTACAATACTGAATGCCTTTCTTTTTTAAAGTTTTGCTTATAAACATCACAGAGATATGTCTGTCTCCAGTGTATTTATTTAGCACTGTATTGGTGGTCAGTGCAATTAGATAAGAAAATGAGATAAAATACAGAGACTTCTTATCCAAGAAGTCAACAAAATGTTCTAGAACTAGTAAACTAGTCTTGCAAGAGCATGAGATATAAGGGCAACATGATAAATCAATTATATATTTATAACAGAAACAGGCAGCTAGAAACTTTAAAAATGCTACTTACACTGGCATCTATTTAGATATCCATAAGTAATAAACAAAAAATGAAAAGCCTATATTTTTAAAACTAAAAAAATATTATTTAAAGAAGACTTAACTAAGTAGAACATATACCATGTTCATGAAAGGGTGATACAACAGAGCTACTAATTTTTCCTAGGTTAATGTATAGATTCAACATAGTTCTATTTTTAAAATAGGTGTAGAAATTTAAAAGTTTATTATAAAATTTATCTGACTAGTCAGAGAACCCAGAATAACCAAGGAAATTTGAAATGTTTAAGTACCTAATTCTAAGAGTTATTATAAAAAACTGTAGTGATCCTGTGTATTTTAAGAATAGATGAGTGAACAGGGAAATGGCTCAGCAGATAAAGATGCTTAATAACAAATCTGGTGACCTAAGTTCGATCCCTTAGATCCACCTGGTAGAAGAAGAGAACTGACTTCTTCAAGTTTTTCTCTGACCTCCACTTGTGCACAGTGCTACAGTTACGCATGCACACACAAAAAGTAAGTAAGTAATAAAGTCATAAAACTTTTCCAGGGGCACGTTAATAGAACAGTACAGTGTTAATAAATAGGCACACATGTATGGCTGGTGTAAATTCGACATAGATAACAATGTAATTTATTGATGAAAGGAAAATTTTCAGTCAGTGGTAATAAAAAGCCTGAATAAAAACTGAAAGAAAAAGAAAAAGCTTGACTCACAACACACCATATGCAAAACTAATCCAAAATGGATCAGATATTAACGTAAAAGAGAGAAATCCTCTAGAGGGTGCTAGCAAGAGCATCCTTAGTGCTTTAGGATAAGCAAGATGTCTTAGAAGGGATCTGCAGTGCAAGCAATAAAATAAGATCATAAATAGAATTTCACCAAACCCCCCCTTTTTTCCTATCTCCCCAAAGGCATTAAGAAAATTAAAAGTCAAGTCACAGACTGAAGGAAAATATTTTCCAGTCATGTATTTCACAAAGGCCTTCTTGCAGATCTTGTGATTTTAAAAGAGAACCTAGATTTGGGGTGTGGGATGTGACTGAGAGGCAGAGCTTGTGAGATGGCTTAGATAAAATGCTCCGTGTAGGGGTGGGGGTGGCAATACAATAAAACAGTAGGCAAAAGACTGTCCACAAAGGAAGGTCACTGTAAGGATGTGAACAGGTGCTCTGTTACTGACCTACAGAGAAATGCAAACTATACACGACAGTGCTTCACAACATGACTGAATTAAAGAAAATGGACTACATCACATGTTGGGAGTGGACTCAAGTCACATGGGACTTGAGTGGAACTCTCAGATATTGCTAGTAGAAGTATCAATTCAAATGACCACCCTGAAAATTGGTCTTTAGTTTCTGGTGAAATTCATTCACATACTTGTCCCATTACCCAGCAGGTCTATTTCCTAGGCATTACCAAGAGAAAAGCATGTATCCACAGAAGAATTTGTACAAACTGTTAAAATAGTAAATTTTCTTTCTAATAACCCCAAACCAGAAACAATACCAATATTTATCAACAAGAGAATAGATAGCCATGGAAAGGAAATTGCTGGAACTGGAGAGATGGCTCCTCAGCTCAGAGCACTTGCTGATCTTGTTGTGGGCCTGGGTTCAATTCCCAGCATCCACAGTGGGTGACTCACAACTGCCTGTAACTCCAGTTCCAGAGACTCCAATGCCTTCTTCCCACCTCCTTGAACACCTGCCTGCACGTGGTGCACCTGCAAAGGCACATACACACACATTTTTAAAAAGTGAAAATAAATAAAACCTTGAACAGATGGGTTGAAGACGCTCTAGTAGGTGGCCACACACACAAAGATTTACATCAGCACTAAGGACTGGATGGGCTTAAGAAAAACATGAGGACACAAAGTCAGGTGGGTAGGAAAAAGGGAGTGGATCTGGGAGGAGTTGGGGAGGGGGATGAAGATGGTCAAAATATAATGTATGAAATGATCTGATAGAGGAAGTGAGAAAAGAGAGTGTTCTTTAGCGAGAGGGAGGGAAGTAAACAAAGATGAAGGAAGAAGATGATAAAATAACTATTAGGATATCTGAAAAGGCCACAAGGAATCGTACTATTAACTATTTACCAAAATAAAAAATTACAATACATATAATTCTCTGTAAAAATATACATATATAGTTTTAATGAACCTTTCTCATCTGGACTGATAGTCTTTTCACCAAAACCCAAAGACCACCTAGCAAAACCCACTATCAGACATGAGAAGCCATCTTTCAAGTTGCTAGCCAGAGCTGTCTAAGAAACTCCCAAAACATAGCCTGTTTCTGTTGCCCTTGGTTACTCCCTGGAGGTGGAAGGTAAGTCTCTGTTCCCGAAGACACCATGCAGTTCAGACGCAGGGCCCAGAGAACTTAAAGCTGGACTGACCTGAATGCCTCCTCCCTTTCATGGTGGGCTAGCTTTTATGGTGCCAGAAAGCGCCAAGCAAGCTTCCAGAAGAACCAGTGATACTGAAGTTCAGTGGCTCCTAGCTGGTCTTCTTGGTTCTCCTTTGCTCATCTCCCAGCCATTCATACATATCCAATTCATTTCCTGCTACCCATTGAACTTCTTGGAATAAAACTGATTTAGAATAAAATTGGAATGACTTACTAAAAGCCCTGCAAAATCTAGCCCTGCTTATTCCTGAGGCTTCGTCTCATGCTGTTCTCCCTTCTAGCTACACTAGCAGCTTTCTGCTTTGTATGCTGGGGATTGAACTCAGGGTTTCACATATGCTAACCACCACTGTACCTCTGAGCTCTGTGCCCAAGCCCTACACTGGCATCTGGTGGTACCTTGACTACATTCAGTATTTCTTCTTCACGGATCCATACTGATCCCTGCTTGGCCACTCTGTAGTGTAAATTCTAATTGGTCTTAATAATAAAAACCCAGATATCAGGGTAAATGCTGAAAGATCAGAGAAGTAGAGCAGCAACCACTAGAGAGACTTCTTACCTCTAGGAATCCTCAGACCAAAGGGCTGAGCTCTGTCTCCTCTCGCATTATATTCCTCTCTGCCCAGCCATATCACTTCCTGTCTCCAGCTCCCTAGTGCTGGGATTAAAGGCATTGTGCCTCCAAAGTACTGGGAGCAAAGGCATGAGATCTCAAGTGCTGGGATCAAAGATATGTGCCACCACTGCTTGGCCTCTATGGCTAACTAGGGGCTAGCTCCACCCTCTGATCTTCAGGAAAGCTTTGTTAGAGCACAAAAACATATCACCACACCACTCTTTCTAGTACTCTTTATATAGCCCTTCCCTGCCCATCATATGTATACATGATGGTATAGCTCTCCTGTTCCCACCCAGCATCCTCTCCCAAGAGCCTATTTTGCTTCTTTACTGATACTCTTGGCAGTTAATAATGATTTCTATATCTAAATCCATTGGGATTTTAACCAAGTCTGATATTTGTTCCCTAGAATCAACATACTAGCTAAGAATGTGGCAGATCTGAACAGATATTTGTTGACTTAGTAACCTCATAACAAAACTCTCACACTATAGTTCCTATAGTGATGGATTCTGTGACTGTGCTAATCAGATGGTGTGTATTGTTTGTGTGTTTTATGAAGTCCATAAAAATCCTAGCAGGCTGTATTCCTAGACATTGACACAATCTTACATCACCTTAGGGCTTAAAGCTAAATCATTTCCTCCAAATCCAATGTTTTACTGCCTATAGTTGGGTGGTATGGTGGTTAATCTCATTTGTCAGCTTGAGATATAGAATCCTCTGGGTGACAGGGCTCTCTCTTGTCATGCCCATGAGGGTCTATCATGATTAGGTTAAATGAGGTGGAATGATCCACCCACATGAGTGGCACCATTCCCTGCATTGGGATCCTGGACTATATAAGAAAAAAGTGAACTCAGTATAAGAATTCGGTACTTTGTGCTTCTTGACTGTGGATGCAATGTAACCAGCTGCTTCCAGCTCCTCCTCTTGTGACATCCCCACCATGATGAACTTTAACCTTGACGTGTGAGCCAAAACAAACCCTTTCCTCCTTCCTTTAGTTGCTTCTCATCAGGATATTTTATCACAGCAACAGTAAAAGTAACTAATAAGATGACTTTTCCTTACTGGATCAGAGCTGCTTTATGCAGTGGAAACACAGAGGCTGTTACCTTTCTCTGAGTGGAAATGTGGACTCTGTCTTGACATTAAGGCTTTGGCATTACTTATTTTCATTCTATCTCCATTGACCATCAAAAACAGTCTCTTGGGAAGTCTCAAGGGAGTTCTGTTGTTTCAACTCAATGTGCAGATTCTGTGTTCCACATGTGCACAGTATGGTACTCATTTGTAGAAAAGCAGTCTGGCTGGTAGACCAGATGGAGCATTTTGACTGACTTCACAAGTGCCTTGGCTGCTATTGTATTTTTTTTTCCACTGAACTTTACGGAATCTCTGACCTACTTGGGCACTGCAGTGCATAGACCACCTGCCGTCCCTGAGTCTCATCTCTTCAGAGTTGTGGACTTGCATTAGTGATTGGAAAGGAATGTCACACACTGATTTTAGAATCTTTTCAAGAAGTGGGTAGACAAGACTGGATGGAGTTGATGGAATGGATGCAGGGTGAGGTCTTTCTGAAGGGTATAGTGAAGGAACCTGGGGTTCTCACAGATGCTCCCCTATTGGTTATTTATTGTGCTCCCTCTCGCCAGGAAGGGACAGAGATGCTGGCTTTTTGTGAATGAGCACAACCCTGTGCACCTGTGGGATACAGAATATGTACCTAAAGTCAAAATGACGAAGTTCTCCAAGTTTTTGTTTCCTGACTGGTAGTCTCATTCTTTGCAGTTAGGGGATGGTGTGGGAAAACTCAAGTCAGCATGTTATGAAGAAAGCAGTCGAGCACTTCTAAAAATAGCCTGCTCTCTGTCATCTGCTCCTTCCAAGCCCTAGGTGCAGTGAACCTCTCAGCCTTGCTCAGTTCTCCCTCATTCTTGGGTATTTTAATATGACTATAGCTATAGACTGAATGTCTCCTCCCCAAATTCATGTGTTAGAAACTAAGCACAAGTAGGATGGTGTAAGGAGGAAGGCTGTGAGAGACAGTCACAAAGGCAGAGCACTCATGATGGAACTAGCACGCTTCCTAAAAAAGCCCCAGGGAGCTACCTTGTCACTTTGCCATGTCCACAATGAGAAGATGTAGCAAGAAGGGGCCATGTAGGACTTAGGAAGGTACTCTCCATAGACATCCAGTCAGCCTTGGTCTTGGATTTCTCAGTTTCTGGAACTGTAAGAAACACATTTCTGTTGTTTGTAAGTCACCACTCTACAGTACTGAGTTACAGCAACCTCAGATTAACATGGCAAGTAGTACAAGGCAAATACACCACATGCTGATAGCGAAGGAAAGCTGCTCATTTTGAGAAAGATGCAGAATTTCATAAAGTCAAAGAAAATGGCTACAGAGCTGCGGGCATTCCAGATTGGGAGCTGGCAGTTAGAGGCAGCAGCAACAGAAGATGAGCAAGTCTCCTTGGAGGAGGCCAGTAGAATTGTTTCAGATGAGGTAGATTTAAACCTAAAAGGATTGTGAGATAGGGCTGAGAAGCAGACATTTTAGCAGAACATAAACATCTGGGCCACAGCACCTGGTTTGTTCTTCATTCCCAGAACCTTCTCATTCTGTCCATGTTCCAGGTAGAGTTCCTACTAGTGGCTGGAAAGATTCTGACTTCTTGTACTGGGTTTTTGCCCTCAAGGAACAAGACAGCTGTTCCTTGGACTGGCAGCATAGGTCTATGTATTCCTTTCATTTTATGTGGCTGTGATAAAACACCCTGACAAAAAGCAACTCAGAGGACCAGGGGTTTATTTTGTCTTTCAGTTCCAGGTTATAGTCCGTCATTGCACAGAATTTAAGGTAGCAAGAACTTAAAGCAGCCAGTCACATCCACAGTCAAGAACAGAAAGAAATGGACACGTGTGTACTACTGCTCATCCTGATTTCACCACACATCTACAGAACCCAAGCCCAAGGAATGACGTCACCCATTTTAGGCTGGGTCTTCTCGCATCGATTAATGTAAGAGAGCTAACTCCCCACAAACATGCCCACAAGCTAACCTGATGGGGACAGTCTTCCAATGAGACTCTTCCCAGGTAATTCTTCATTGTGTCCAGTTGGCAAATGAAAGCTAAGCATCCTCATCTACACCACTCTCATCCCAAACCTGCCCTTGGGAGGTATGAGGTATGCTGATACCCTCCCAAGCCTGCAGGTGGAAGAGGAGGGTAGATTCAGGCAGTGCAGTAGGAAGAAAGCAGAGAAAATACCAACGGCGGGCAAACAAACAGCAGACTCTAGCAGACTGTAAATGGCAAAGCCTCTGAGGAAGTAAAGGGAAGGTTGGCTCCGTGGAAGAATGTGTGTGCCCATGGGGTAGACCGGAAACTCTTTCTTCTAGTTCTGTGGCTGATCTGAATAAAGGCTGCAGGAGTTCTCTATGGTGGGTTGGCCCCACTAGGCTCACATCCTTGTGCTGGAATTCACGCTTTAATTTTCTCTGCCTTGTGTCTAGAGCGTGGGGACTGCTTAGGTACAAAGGTCTTTGAATTCTCATCAGCATCACTAGAACTCTACTTGGTACCCGGCTTTTAATTTTCTCTCCAGTCATGTGGAAACAGTTTCAATAGAAAACAACAGAAGAAGCCCCGGAGGCACATGGCATCTGTACTTCCTCGGGCTAGCTGTTCAGTTGGTTGCCGCGGGTCCCCAGGAGCCCCTGATGCTCTTTCTGATAAGCTTCTGGGTGGAGGCTTTGATGAATATTGTCTGAACCCAGAGCCACTAGGTGTAGAAGGAAAGAGCCAGGACTTGGGATCTGCCTCACTCGATGTCTGAGGAATTGGATGGGTGGGTGACTAGAAGAGTGGATAGAAGTGATTGCAAGTCTTACATCTGTCACTTGAAAGCCAGACTTTGAACAGGTTTCTGGACATCTCATCCATTCACTCTGCATTAATTGCCTCCTGGGTGCCAAGCATTAGAGGAAGTGCTGAGGGTCCAGAGGTCAACCACGGTGACACCAGTCCTATAGAAATTCCAGTTAGGAAGGACAGAAACACAACACGGGACCTTAACTGCCTCTGTCTCCTGGGAGACCAGACTGGAGGTGTTGTTACCTCTCAATCTGTTGTTTTCTCAGCCTTGTGGCTTGTGGCCTAAAGGGCTGCCCATCTTTACTCACCTTAGGGGAAGGGTGGGGGCCATTAGGAGATCACACACACTACTGAGAACATAACCAGGAACCGATAGTGACAGTTTGGGTCCTTAACATCCACAACTTAGTTTTGGGGGGTTTGTTTTTGTTTTTTATGGGGTTTTTGGGGAGGGGGTTGCCTTAAATCATTTTTCTCAATAATTCAATGATTTTCCCTATCACTGAGCACTTTCCCTAGTGCCTGTGTTTTGCAAAGATTCCTGGAAGTGATTTTTTTTTAAATCATATTGATGAAACTTCCTTGTAGTGTCCTGGGAAGCGCATCTTCTAGTCCTACAGAGAGCAGAAAGCCGGCTCCTTGACCTTACTCACATTTGTTTTCCTTGTTATCATAGTTAAAATCACAGAGGAAATGGAAAAGTTAAGCTTAAATAACTGTTTCTGCCCCATACATCTGTTTGGGAGAAGGGTGTTTCAGATGTATGGGCAGCGTGCCAAGCAGCGGACACAGCCATGAAATGTAAGAGTGCCATTCACAATAGAAGGGGCATGGAGAAGTCCAGTCACCTCCTGAGAATGTTAAACTATGTACAGAGGTTTTCAACCATGTTTTAGCTACATTTATTGGGTACTTGCCCAGCGCACAGTAAGTTTTTGACATGCGTTATCTTATTTAAACCTTATTAAATCTTATTAAATTGTCACAATGACAAATATTTTATCCATTTTCCAGGTGAAAATTAAGGGCTACGTGCCCTGTCCAAAGTCACACAGCCAGGAAATAGTGAAGTTAAGCTCCAAACAGGGAGAGATTGTTTTGTATAAATATGTCCTAATCTTACGCAGTCACCACTCACTGTTTGTGGGGATTGGTTTCAATGCCTCCTACAGACATGAAATCTCTGGATGCTCTGTCCTCTGTATAAAATGATTTCCTATTTGCATGTCACCTGTGTATATTTTCATGTGTGCTTTAAACCTCCAATCCCCTGGAATATCGAATACAATGGAAGTGGTATATAAATAACCATTCTACTTTATTGCTCAGGGAATAATGAGAAGAAAAAAGTCTATTTGTGTTCAGTACGAATGCTGTATTTTCCCAAATATTTTTCATCTGTAGTTGGTTGTATGAATCCATAGATGCAAAGGCTACTGACAGGAAGGGCTGACTGAATTTAGATCAAGACATTGTCACAAAGAAATCTCTAATTGATGATCCAAGCAGCTGTGGTTTTTTTTCCTCAAAAAGAAAAATTATACCAAAGGAACTTTATTTCATTTTCATGTTTGTGGAGTGCATTTCATTGGTATTAATTTTCAAAGAAAAGAAATAATCCAAGTCTTTGGTTTAGAATTTTTTTTCTGAGCTTGTGAAAATCATGTAGAATATCCTAACAAGGGGCAAAGTCACGGGTAATGGAGAATGAAGTCTGTGTTTCACCTTAAGAAATAGCTGCACTTGGGACAGCAAGACAGCTTACCCAGTGAAGGCTTGAGAATCTAAGTGGTGGCGCACGCCTTTAATCCTAGCACTCGGGAGGTAGAGGCAGGCGGATCTCTGTGAGTTCGAGGCCAGCCCGGGCTACCAAGTGAGTTCCAGGAAAGGCGCAAAGCTACACAGGGAGACCCTGTCTCGAAAAAACAAAAACAAAACAAAAAAAAAAGAGAGAGAGAATCTAAGCTCACTCTCCAGACCCCACGTGGTGGAAGGAGAGAGTCAACCCCCACAAATTGGCTACTGAGCTCAACACACGTGTCATGTTCCCCAGCCTGCCCCCCCCCCACACACATAAATCAACATTAAAATGGCTATACTGGAAAAGTAAAATGGTGATGAAGTCTGAAATATGGTCCAGTCTAAGAGCTGGCCCAGGCAGCCCAGCTAGTTTCATTCATTTGGCCTTCATTCCCTCCACAAGCCGTGTGTACTCCCTGGGCCCTTTCTGGCTGGGTCTGTGTGTTCAGAATTTTCAGTAGCTTGAATTCTATAATCTGAGAAATCAATCAAGTGCCTCGGGAGATGCCATGTCTCATTCTCCTCTGATCTTCCACGCGCCTCTCGTAATTAAGCATTAGTTGGAGTTCATTGCACTTGAATAATGAGCCGACGTTCCGGTAGGCTACCTTCTCTGCTTTCTCTTGAGGAACATGCTTTCTGTTTTCTGGTTAACCAAATCACTATCATCATAAAAATGCAATTTAAAGGCTCTGTAATTATAGCATGTATTCGCCTCTGAAAAACCAAATCCGCACTTTCTGGACATTAGTGTCTTATTCTCCCTGACTCGCAGAGCCCTGGCACGTGGAGGGTATGCCCTGCAAAGATTGAGCTGTCACAATGAAAGAGGTGCAGTTTGGGAGACTTGAGCACGGGTGTCCTGTATGAAGTGGTGCCTGGTGGCCCTGTGGGAGCCTGCACAGTCCCTGTTGGGATCACTTTGATGACATTTCCAGCTCTGCATTTGCTCTCGAAATATGTAATTTTCACAGCACTCTGCCATTATTTAACAGGGGTGGTTGACTAATCGTGAAATATAGGCACAAAATCATACGTAAATGTTACCATGTGTTTTCAAGCATATAATTATTGCTAAAAAAATAGCAGTGTTAATAAAAAGTAATATTATGTTAATATTGATTC